>JAKUCV010000263.1:0-40159 GCA_028386065.3 Turnera subulata | reverse complement strand
ACCTTTATGAAAGTTTAGCATGTTTGTCTGAAAAAGGTTTCTGCCCATAACGGCACAACATCGATGTTTTGATCAAGAACATCGATGTTTAGCCGTTGCATTTAAATAATTGAGCCAACGGCTAGTGAAACATCGATGTTGCACTTTAGAACATCGATGTTTTCATCCACAACATCGATGTTCTTCATCGCAACATCGAAGTTTTTTGGCTTCGCAAATATATGATGAAAAAGGGTCTTTGCCAGAACATCGATGTTGGAAAATGCAACATCGATGTTGTTGTGAAACATCGATGTTTAGTTGGCCGACATCGATGTTTTTTGGCTTCGGCAAAATTTTATTTCAAAGACAGGTTCTCATGAACATCGATGTTGGATTGTAAACATCGATGTTTTGACCAACGGTCAAAAGAACATCGATGTTTTATAATCAAACATCGATGTTTTCTTGCTACTGCCAAAAAGATTTAAAAATCAACTTCATGCAACATCGATGTTGTTCTAAGAACATCGATGTTTAGAACTCAAAAACCAGTTTTATGACTTACATGATTTATGAAATGCATGAGGAAAATGATTTTTGGTTTGAGCATTAACTTGGAGTACTTGAGTTACCATTTACAAGGATTTCCTATAGATGAACTCTCTATATATCTTTATTGCTTCAAATCTTGTACTTCTTTGTCTTAGACTTGTGCTTCATTGATTGATGTCTTTTTGCTTTTCTTCAAGGAATGAATTCATGAATGGAGCTTTGGTTAGTTTGTCATTATCAAAACCCTGAAATGAAACATGGAAGCATTAGTCCTAACATCATCTTCGTTCTTAATGAAACCAAACTCTTTGATCACATCATTAAAACAAAGATTCCAACTCCATGAAGCTTGCTTCAATCCATAAATGGATCTCTACAACTTGCATACCATATTGGCATTCTCTGGATCGACAAAACCTTCAGGTTGTGTCATGTACACATCCTCTAACAGATTTCCATTAAGGAAAGCGGCTTTGACATCCATTTGCCATATCTCATAATCATAGTATGCCGCTATAGCCAATAGAACCCAGATGGATTTAACCATGGCAACTGGCGAGAAAGTTTCATCACAGTCAATACCATGAACTTGCTTGAAACCTTTCGCCACCAGTCGCGCTTTATAGGTAATCACATTACCATCCATGTCGGTCTTCTTCTTAAAGACCCACTTGCACCCTATGGGTTTTACTCCTTCAGGTGGATCAACCAAGGTCCATACCTTGTTTTGATACATGGATTCCATTTCCGAATTCATTGCTTCTAGCCACTTCTTGGAGTCCGAACCCGTAATGGCCTGCTGATAGGAAGTGGGCTCATCCTCATCTATGAGCATCACATCTCCAGTATGAGTCATAAGAAATCCATATCTCTCAGGCTCTTACCGAATCCTATCCGACCTACGCTGTCCATGTGTTATAGGTACAGGATTCTCATCCACAACATCTTGTGGTTCCTGTCTTTGTTCCATCTCAGCCTCTATATCTCGAACTTCTTCGAGTTCTATTTTCCTCCCACTGATTCTTCTAGAAATAAATTCTCTTTCTAGAAAAATAACAGTCCGAGCAACAAACACTTTGTTCTCGGTTGGATTGTAGAAATAATACCCTTTAGTTTCCTTAGGGTATCCTACAAAGAGGCACTTGTCGGATTTAGGGCCGAGTTTATCTGATGCTTCACGTCTCACGTAAGCCTCACAACCCCAAATCCTCATAAAAGACAAATTGAGACGCTTCCCAGTCCATATCTCATATGGTGTCTTTTCAACGGATTTAGATGGAACACGGTTAAGTGTAAATGCAGCACTTCAATAATGCATGTCCCCAAAATGAAGAAGGAAGGTCAGCTTGACTCATCATAGAACGAACCATGTCCAACAAGGTTCTATTCCTCCTTTCAGATACACCATTCCATTGAGGCGTACCTGGTGGAGTTAGTTGTGATACTATACCACATTGCTTTAGATGATCATGAAATTCTCGGCTTAAGTATTCACCTCCTCGATCAGATTGAAGCATTTTAATACTTTTACCGAGTTGATTCTGTACTTCATTCTTGAATTTTTTGAAATTTTCAAAGGATTCTGACTTGTGTTTCATTAGATACACATAGCCATATCTACTGAAGTCATCAGTAAATGTAATGAAGTATTGAAAACCACCTCTAGCTTGTGTCGACATAGATCCGCATACATCACTATGTATAAGACCTAACAAGTCCGAAGCCCTTTTACCTTTACCAACAAAAGGAGTTTTCGTCATCTTGCCTAACAAACATGACTCACATGTCTCAAATGATTCAAAATCAAATGAGTCTAAAAGTCCATCTTTATGGAGTTTAGAAATACGAGTCTCGTTTATATGGTCCAATCGACAATGCCTAAGATAGGCTTCATTAGAATCGTTCATTCTAACCTTCTTCGCATTAACGTTATAGATTGGCGTTTCTGGGTTTAGAACATACAAACCATTGCTTAAATACTCACCACCATAATAAACATCATTGAAATAAATAGAACAACAATTGTCCTATTTTACAAATGAAAAACCTTTCTTGTCAAGACAAGACACAGAAATCAAATTCCTACTTATGGTCGGTACATAGTAACAATTGTGTAGTTCTAAACCAAACCACTGAGTAAGGTAAGATACTAAGTTCCTATGGCTAATGCAGCAACTCTTGCTCCATTTCCCACACGCAGGTCTATCTTACCCTTTGCCAATCTCCTACTCTTTCTCAGTTCCTTCACATTTACACAAATGTGAGAACCACATCCAGTATCTAATACCCATGATGCTTAGATAGAGATATTAGCTTCTATAACGAAAATACCTGAAGTGGAAGTCTCACTTCCCTTCTGCTTCTTTACCTCTTCAAGGTAAACAGGGCAGTAGCGCTTCCAATGGCCCGGTTTGTTGCAATGTAAACAATGTCCTTCCTTTGCAATACCACCCTTGGGTTTCAGCACGTGGTCACAAGAAGATGCACATGCACCAAACTTTTGGCACATTTCTTCTTCTTGTTGAACTTTGCTTTACCCTTTCCTTTGCCTTTTCCAATCATCATAATGTTGGATTTGTTTGCCCTCATTTGCTGCTCAACTGTTCCCAACATGTTAAGCAACTCAGACAATGATTTGTCAAGATGATTCATATTGAAATTCATGGCAAATTGGCTGTAACTATCCGGAAACGATTGCAGGACTAGAACAACAGCCAACTCCTTCTGTAAAGGAAAACCAAGACCCTCAAGGCTCTCAATGTATCCAACCATTTTGAGCATACGAGGTCTTACGGGTGATGACTCAGCCATCCAGCATTGGAAGAATACCTTAGAGGTCTCATACCTCTCAGGTGTTCGATCACATCGAACGCCCCCAATTTCTCATTTGCTTCTGAAGCTCAGAGTCCATGGTTATAAGCATAAGGCATGATGCGTCTAATGCATCATCAAGATGCTTCTTGTAAGCATCCCTTCCTGCCCTAGATGGAACAGGCCCTTCGAGGACATACAATTTATTTTTCTTGATTGAGGACTATCCTCAAATTACGATACCATTTTAGGAAGTTATTCCCATTTAGTTTTTTCTTCTAAAGGACCGATCGTAGTGATATTGTGATAGTGTTTTGTGCCATGGAAATTCTACAACAATGATCTACTCACACAAATAAGAGTCATGCATACAAAATCATTTAACAAGGAATTCTATTAAATGATACTCCTACTATATAGATCAAGACAATCATATAAGTAGGTCAAGATCCATATTTCACTATAATATAAGTCAGCTTTGGCTGATCGCCTACATCATAGCTATTTAGGTAGACAACTCTTGTCAATTACATCTCATGTAACTCTTGGATAGTTGAGCAAACAACACTTGTTCTTGTCTATCTCATAGACATTACTCAACTCCTTGCCTCTAAGTTCTTAATCCTATTAAGATGACCTAGTTAAGTCCAAACCCACAATAAGCAGTTCAGATATTACAATTATCCAGTCGCACCTTGCTAGGATAAACATTGGCACCTTGCTTTGGCAAAACCTACCAAGTGTTGATCTAAGCAATGATGAGTGCTTATCATGGAAGGCAACTAAGAACTTAATATTTTTATCAACATATTATTCCAAAACATTACATGCATGTTCTTGATTAATCATATATTGATGTTTGTAAATTTGGAAACCAAAGATACATGTAAACATCGATGCCCATAAGTGAATATCGATGTCTTTGAGAATCTGATTCTCCCAACACCTTGGTAATGCACAAGGACATCGATGTCCATTGCTGAACATCGATGTCCATTAGCCTCGGGTACTCTAGGAAATCAATGTCCTGTCATGAACATCGATGTCATTTGGCCTCTGGAACACAAGGACATCGATGTCCTGTCATGAACATCGATGTCCTTGAGGCTCTGGAAGTCCAAACTATTTGGCAGAGCTCAAGAACATCGATGTTCAACTCTTGGACATCGATGTTGGAAAGTTCCAACGGTTCATTGGCCTCTGGAACTCATGAACATCGATGTTCAACTCTTAGACATCGATGTTGGCAAGTTCCGAAAGTTCATTCGCCTCTGGAACTCAAGAACATCGATGTTCAACTCTTGGACATCGATGTTGGAAAGTTCCGAAGGTCCAAAAACTTGGCAGTAGTTTTAAACATCGATGTTTGAGACTCTGGAACACAAGGACATCGATGTCCTGTCATGAACATCGATGTCCATTGGTCTCTGAAATCTCATACCAAGCTCACAGGGCTCTTGAACATCGATGTTAAATCTTGAACATCGATGTTCGTGGGATTCTGCCAAGGCCAACCTTCATGGAACATCAATGTTATGATGCATAACATCGATGTCCAGTAGGCTCGGCCAAGGCTAATTTCATGTGGACATCGATGTCCATCAGATGGACATCGATGTCTTGGCCCTGCTACACATGAACGACAACCGTTCCATACGAAAACCGACGGTCGATTTTCGTTTTGTCGAACTCTTTCAACTTACTGCCAATATCCCCTTGATTGACATCTCATACCAATCAAGTTCTTGTTGTCAAACAATTTTGACATAAACCAACATCAACATATATATCACATATACATAATTGAAAACAATATATCATGATCATGCTTTATCACATAGAACATATCATGTATATTTACAGAACATATCAAACATATGCACATAAATTCGGTTTAGAGCTTCACAAGAGGCTCCGCTACCACTATAAGTATCCGGGCACTCAAACTTGACAATCAAGTGCAGCGGAAAGACCCGAAAACTTTAGAGGATCCAAGTGAAGCAACCAAACCGAACAACAAAATCGATCATACCTGAAACGGTTAGGATCTTTCACCTAACTGAAGAACCCAATCAGCTAGAGCCGGAAGAATATCCTGCTCCTCTACGGTATCCACACGAACCGTCAATCACAGGCCGGAATCATCTCACTATCTCCAACCCCCGAGCACTCCCGAACTGTGGTGCTAGCTACGGATTTCCGGGAGCTTAATCTTGTGGTTTTGTGTTCTTCTTTCTTTCTCAAAGAAAGGAAGTGTTTGTGTGTGTTCTTACTGGTCTGAAAAACACTCTCAAGGCTCTCCAAAACCAGAAAGCAATCAGCCAAAAACCCAAAGCATAATCAAATTATGCCACTCAATTAGTGCTTATGGTAATGGCCAACATAATGGCCCATCATGATTAAGATACCCATTATCTTGTCTACCACTAAGCACTAATGGGATTACAGATCACAAGCAATCAGGTTTGGCTCAATAATTCTGACAATTATTGAATCAAACCAGCCCAAAATGACCCTGGTCCAGCCACGGTCCAACTATGGTCTAACCACACCTGGTCGAACCATGGTCTAACCACGGTTCCACCACCTGCTCGAATCAACGATTCTAAGTGTGTGACCCTGTAGGCACTTGTAACGTCCGACAATAATTGTAAACTCATTTACAATTATAAGCAAAGAGCGGCGTCTAGCAACACATCATTGCTACCCGAACGACAAGATCAGTACTGATTCTATATGCCTCAGAACGTGTCATCGTCCCTTCGTCCCATTATCAAGATTAAACACGAGACATGGAATATGTCAATCTCGCATATGTTCAATCTCGGTTTCTTGATCCTCGAGTTAACCGCGTAAAACGGATACCTATGATATCACCATATCATAATCCGAGCATGGCCATGCATTTCTGGTTCAACTCCATCAAGAAACCATCCGATAATATACCCGTTATATGGGTTGGACGAATCCCCTCTGGATCATACAAAACCCACTACACATTTATCATATACCCAATGATTACACTAAGTCTACTCATTTACGAAATAGCCAAGAGTAATATCAAAGTATGCGACTCATATGTTGGGAACCTTGATGATCTCAGGTCTAAGAACAATACATATAAGAACCGCTATCGACAAATATATAACGTTCCATGTAGCGTTCTTATGTGGGTCGGTCCAATCCACAAGTTCTCTAACTTGTACCCATATGTAGAATTCATATCACATATAAATTCTCAACATACGCTAGTCTTAATTTATTATTACAACCCATCCATAATAATAATCGACTAGGGACGTTTAAGAATATATAAATATTCTAGGGTTATAAATATGTGCAAGCGTTTATCTCATAAACGATATTTATTGGAATAACCTTAATTGTATACATGACTACAAACAATCATCCATTGATTGGCTTTTGGGCATATTACACTAACAGCGTGGTGTGAACTGATGAGTCTAGGAAAGCAACCCTAGGGGGATAAGTGTACATGTTTAAGCCGATGTTAGATTTCTGGTATTGTTGCCCAGTTGACATATATGTTAAGTCGGTCTACCTTGTCTTAGGAAATTCACATTTGCATACATTCAGCATGACATTTCACGTTTTTTATAACACAAAACAGAATTCGTGCTATGGTGTCCCATTTTTCAAATTCTGACCCTTCGAGCTTGTGTCTTCAAAGAAAGATAAGGATATTTTGGGTAACTAAGAAAAATGTTTTTCACGAATTTATCCCATCATGCTTTCCAACCGTTTTCAAATGCTTTGAGGGAAAACAGAGCTTGAGTTTAGAATTCCTGATGACTATGAACTTTACCATTAGAATTGAACCCTTAGGACACCAGGGGTAGGTAATACCTCAGTCGGAAGGAGATGGTGAACATATTAGGGATGATGGATACACAAGGCGATGATCTCAGTAGACAGGGAGATGGTGAAGAAACTGGAGGTTAAGGATGTATCCCAAAGGCGATGATCCCGGGAATGGAAGATAGACGAGGAGATAATGAAGACATTGGAAATCGTGGAGGTATCCTAACGTGAAAGGTGGGGAGAAGGCAGAGGCAATGAAAAGGCATCAACTTAAGACACCGAGGTAACTTTGGGTCTTCTCGCTACAGTAGATCTAAGCCCCATTATCTAAGACAGAATAGGGGAAATGGGATAACCTGGTTGGGCCTTCTTGTGAGAGGAGATGTAAGCCCCAATATTTATGGCAGAAGAAGAGAGATGGGATGACCTGGTTGGGCCTTCTCGTGAGAAGAGATGTAAGCCCCAGTAATTATAGTAGGAGAGGGGAGATGAGGTGGCCCGATTGGCCTTCCTCAAGAACACAGATACAAGCCTCGGTTTTTACCTGTGAACCAAGTTGACAAGCCAAGATGAGAAGCTGAGGGGAAAACCATACAAGGGGGAACCAAATGCTGAGCTAAGAAACCAGGATGCAAAGCTGAGCCAAGCTGATGGGAGTTGAGCATGCAATCTAAGACAATTCAAGGGGGCCATCTCATAGGAAGAAATGTAAATTCCAGTCCTTGAGGAGAAATAATGAAGAAGAACACAAGAAGAAGATGAGATGACAGTGAGATATGACGATGAAGGGAATGATTGAGGCAATGATGAGGTGATACCGAGGAGGCAATGGGATGAGGCGGTAGAGGTGATGTATTCCAAAGGGCCACTCAACAATATTGAAGGATGGACGAGAAGTGAAATTGACTAGTGACCTTAGACCAGATATGCTACTCGATCGAGGACAAGATTCCACAAGTCGGAGAAAGGTATGGAATTAGTGGGACAAGGTAACGAGGATGAGGCAAAAAGGCAAAGAAGAAGTACAAGTGTGGGGACCACAAGCCGAATTTGCTAAGCACAGATAAAATGATAACTGGGAATTGGGAGAGGCAGTGTAGTTGGTCTTTAGGGTCTAGAAGCTGAGTCAAGTCAGAAGGGGCGGTAGTTAAATTCTAAGTCCAACAATTAACAATGTCATTGTTTGTTTTTGATTTTTCACATAAGGAATAAAATTCTGATTTCCTTATCTTTTGTGTGTATATGACAAAGTATGCATGACTTGATGATATTCTATTGGATCAATCTAGGAGACCCCAAAGCAAACTACGGGGACCTGATTCTGTGATTGTAATCCCACCTTACCTAACATATATTTGACCAACCCCAGCTGATTCCCAAACACTTACCCGCACTAGCTTTCAAACAAGTACTCATGTTGACACCTATCTAATCCAGCCTCCATGTTAACCCCATCATATCCATTTGAACGCTTGTCAAGAGATGTTGCTCTGAAAAGTGATTCTAGCTTCCAAATTCCATCTAAAAGCACCTGCTCAAAGAAGATGTCACCCTCCTTGAAAATGAAAGAAGGAAAAGAAGAAATGAAAGAGAAAAGGGGGCACCTTTCAAACCACAATCCACAAAAGTGATCCAAATGATAGTAAATGTGCCCCCTCCAAAAAAAAAAAACGAAAAGGAAGAAAGCAAGAAAATGAAGGTGACCCTTAGTGCTTGATTATTAATTCATCATCTAGTCCATGAAATTGGGGAAAGAAGCCATAGTGAAGAAAACAAGTGTTCTCCTGTTACCTTTAGCCTTCCACTAAATACCATTCTACCAAATGCTCACTATCCTCAACCTTCCACAAAACAACAACCCTGACAAACACCTCAGACCTAACACTACATCTACAGATACGTAGGCAATCCGGCAATGGGCCCGGTCTATTCGGTTCCCAGATTGATTCAAGGAAAAGATTTGGGTTAGTGCTAGATAGCCATGTCACATTGTTGATAGTATTCGAGCCTCCATCATAATCATGAGGTTTCTCTTTTTAACTTGTATTTCATTAAGTTATAATTATCAATCGTGTCCGCCTCTCTTAAGAAGATTCAATGTAAACTCGGACATCAATTGTAATGCTTCTCTATTGGTCTCTTAAGCACACTCTGACCAAATGATTTTGGGATTCCCCACTAACCCCTTATTGAAATCGATAGTCTACCCCTCCATTGGCTATCCGAGTATGCCTAACCCGAGTGGTCTCTACCCTACACAAGTTTAATGGTTGCTATCCCTAAAAAAAAAATAAATAAAATAAAAAAGAGAGAGAAAAAAAAAGAAAAAGGAAAAAGTTCGCTAGGTTGAAAACCCGAAAGGGCGGCCTAGGCAAAAGTTAGGGTAAAGAAAAAAAAATGAAAATGGGGATAATAGCCAACAATGACGAATCCATACACCAGACCACATCCTTCTACAGTGCGAAGACTACTCATCAAAAATAGACCACTCCATTGGCTGTGTCATCATCAACAAAAGAGGTTATAGAAGCATCTGGGAGCATCGCCTCTGTCCATTTTTGGAAGGGATATCCACTCATCGGGTTTTTGGGTTTTTTGGGCCCCTATGTTTAGTGGTTTGGCCAATTTGGTACCCCAACAATTTTTTTGGCCGGGTATATACCCCGAGATTGCATGGGCAGGCCAAACGTAGACCCATGGTCAGGCACCTGCTGACGTGGAGGCTACCCAGGTATTTGCGCGTGTTACTGTAGCAAAACGTCGTCGTTTTAAGTGAGAAAACGTCACCGTTTCATGCCACGTCGGACACAGGTGGCTTAGTAAGGCCCACTTCACTCAAAGCCCCAAATTCTTCCCATACCGAACCGAAACCACTCTGGACCAGGGTCTACGTTTGGGCCTGCCCATAAAATATCAGGGTCTATGCCCGGCCAAAAAAAAATGTCGGGGTACCAAATTGGCCAAACCACTAAACATGGTCCCAAAAAACCTGAAAAACCCTTAAGAATTAAAGTATTGGTTTTGGAAAAATAAGAGAAGTAAAATAATAAACTAACTCAATACTTCTGGTTCAATAATCGCTCTTTCCAATTTATAATTTAAAATTGAATTTAAGTGAGATTTTATAACACTCTTGCATAATTATTTTAATTTTTTTTTCAAAAAATTAATTCTAGCACAAGATAATAATTGTAATAATTAATATTTATTTTCTAATTTTTTACATTTGAGATTTGATCTTGTTCATTATTTATTATTATTATTATTAAAAAAAATTAGGTACTTTTTACAAATTTAGACCGGTGGGAGAGTTTAAATAGGAATTTTTAGAAATTAGTATATGAAAAAAATAAAATTTTAAAAATAATAAGTCCAGCATAATAAGGTGTATTTATTTAAAACCAAGTAAAATTTTTGGAAATTAAGTTTTACTCTTTTTTAATATTGTTAAAAATAAAATATGATTAAAAGAAAGAAAAATGATTAAATACATAATCAAAATCGGGTCAGCTTTCATTTCAGTATCCATCAAATTTCGGGTCAGTTAGGTGAAAAACCCGGGGTCGGTAGCATGCGGAGCCCACAAAGACACATGGATCCTACATGTCCAGCCAATCTTCTAAAACGACGTCGTTTTGCTACAGCAACATGCGCAAATACCCCGGGCAGCCTCTATGTCAGCAGGTGCCTGACCAGGGGTCTATGTTTAGCCTGCCCATGCAATCTCGGGGTATATGCCCGGCCAAAAAAAATGTCGGGGTACCAAATTGGCCAAACCACTAAACATAGGGGCCCAAAAAACGCAAAAACCCTCCACTTATCCATCCCCCTTGCCTTGATTAGATAGATTTCCATCAATCAAAACCTTTTGGCAAAACTCACCACTTGGGTCGCAATTAGCATTTGATGAGTTCATAGCCATTGGGAATTCTTCTCTTTAAGACTTTTTGTGCTTTTGATGGGATAACACGCATTTTCTCAAGTTGCTTGACCTTCACCTTAACTCGAATGATTTTCAATGCTCATGCATCATACTGTGAACACCCAAATTTGAGCCACGAATATTTTACTAAAATTGGATTCCAAACATGCTCAACTTAAGGTTAATGAGATGACTTAATTTTGAGTCAAGGCACGATAAGAATTTCATTTAGTACAATTAATGTATTTTGGTAAACTAAGCCTTTGTGCATCTAAACCTTAGGACTGATGGGACGATCTAATCTTAGGGTAAAACATATAATAAGGTTTACTTACATTAAAATACATTTCAATACATTGCTTGGGCTCTTTTAGTTATTTTTAACCCAATTATATTGAGATGATTTGTTTTTGGGTTAGGAATGGGTTTAAGGGTCCAAGCATATGGATTTCGCAGAGTTTACCCAGCCTATTAACACATTTTTTGTGGGTTAATTCTAGCTCTGATTTTCGTGGAAAATCAGAGCTAAATCATCGTTTAAGTGGAAATGTTGCTTTTGGTATGATTTAGTATGAAATAGGCATTAAGGTGTAATTAATCTATTATGAAATGATTTAGGAGAAGTGATAATCAAGTAATTGAGCGATTCTGGGTTGATTAGGGGTTAATTATGCGGAAAGATCAAATCAGAGCCGAATTAGGGGGATTGGGGGTTCGAAAATGGAAAGAACGGGTGACACGCGGGGCAACCGGCGGTTCTCTCGTGACGACCGCCACGTGCTGGCGGGCATTCACTCAAGACCGCCGGCACTGGCGGTCAAGCAGTGGATGACCGCCGGCAGCGGCGTTCATGTCTTCCAAGATTCGCCCAAATCTCCGATTTTGTTTTTATTTTCAATCCTACGCGGTTTTGGACCAGATTTTCGGGCATAATCTTCACCATTAAGTAGGTCCACGCCCCTAGGCTTCCCAGAGCACTATAAATAGAACCCCTTACACACATTTCAAGAGATCACACTTTTTTCTCACATACACACCTATAAGCCTTGAGTGCTTGGAGAAACTCTACTTCTCCAAGCTTAGAAATACATTGCTTAGGCAGAGACTCTGGAAGAATTTCATGGGAGGCATTAACAGTAGTCCAGCAAGGGGGAGTCAAGAAGAGGTTCAACCATAGAGCTCAGAAGTGGCAAGAAGGTGGATGTAGAACTCAACCAATTACAAGGAGCTAGAGGAGGGCTACAAGAGGTAACACTAAACCTTCTTTTGGTTGACTTTTTTGATTATATGCTGATGCTTTTGATGATGTAAGTGGCTGATTTGTGCCATGTTTAGAACTACGTGGCTTTGATCCCTGTCACTCGGGTACGTAGGTAGTCTCGGTTTTACAACGGGATGCAAGCCAAAGATTCTTCTTCTCCCGTTCTCTTTATTTTCCACACTTGCACACTCTCACCAGGCACACCTGTATTTTACAATTGCACATAGTCTCGACCCAACATGGATGGGTGCCTAACACCTTCCCATCTGTGACGAACCCCCGATCCCATGTCTTTGGTTCGCCAAGACCATGTAGCCTAAAGGAGTCATCTAAAGGTTTTTCTCAAGTTTTGGTCTTAATAAAACTTGGGTGAGGACTCCAATGAGATGGGATTGACCTGAAGAAGAAGGTGTAAGGAAATAGGAGAATAGGCCCAAGTGATTTTGGGTCGGGTATTCACACATACTAAGGGCACTTGCATCCGAACGCACTATATGGGAATGAGATTGCAATTACATCCAAACATATATGTAGAAGTAGATGGCACTTGCTTCCATGGGAAAGGGGAGAGAAAAGTGAGAATAGGGATAAGAAAAGAGAGAAAGAGGTGAAGGGGGAAATCATAAGCACTTGCATTCAAAAACTCATATGTAGAAACTAGGGGCACCCCCATGCATTGAAAAGACAACACATTTGGACATGCTCATGCATCACTCACATATAGAACATGAATTTCTTGATAAGGTAGACTTGGTTGAGGGTAAAGGGGCAACAAAGGGGGCAACATCAGAAACTCATCACTTGATGTAGACTTACATCTCCTGTGGTTATCAGCTGAAGGGGCATGGCATGAACAAATTTTGTAGATAATGGAAATTGTAGACAAGGGGCATGTCATGCCTTATTTTTCTGACTCATCAAACTGACATCACGCAATAGAGATACATCTACCTTGAGATTAAACCTACATCATGACACTAGGGGCACGGCGGGCCCATAATCCGGGATAATGAGGTTGCAAGGGGCATGCTACCCCTTCTTTGGAGTTAAATTTTCGAGGCATGTTACCCCACGTGGAATTGAGATTTGCTTGGGGCATGCTACCTCGTGAGATTTGAAGCAATTGTTGGGGCATGCTACCCCGTGGTTGGAGATGATATTTATCAGGGCATGCTATCCCACTCTGATCCATTGACTCCCAGGGGCACAGCGAATTAAGCTCCACTACCAATTGTAGGCCCAAAAGTGCCTAAGAGGGAAGTGGTGAATTAGGCTAAAACTTTTTCGGGTGTTAAAAGGTGTGGTTTTTGTGAAACCACGCTTAGATAAAAGGATATGTGATGTTTAAAACTTGAATAAGAATGAATTTGGGAAGAAATGCCAACACAAGAGATTTAGAGTGGTTCCCCCTCACCAGGTACCTCCACTACCTAAAGGTTCTTCCCTTAGGACTTCAAACACTCACTATCTTTAGGTTTGTTGCGGGGTCAACCTTAACCTTTACAATTTCAAGTGTTTCTAGGCTGAGCTCAAACCTTTACAAGCTCTTCACAGGCTGAGCTCTAACCTACCCTTAAATCTATTCCTAGACTTAAGTACCCAGCAAAACTAGACCAAGTCTTGCTTACAAATTACCCTTTGATTGGATTTTGGATTGAACACCGACAAACCAGATTTGAAACAACAAGTGTAAGCATAAGTATGAACTCAAATTTTGCACAATAGCTGGGATAATATTCAGAGGTGTTATGGACCCTCTTTCATAGCTTCTAAGTTTGAGGGAAAACTGTTGCAACGGCTCTTTGAACTCCTAGTTGACATGCGTTTACAATTACTCCAAGTTAGGACCACTTCTTCTTGTCAACTCCTTGGTCACAAAGGATTACCGAAAATCAAAAGCATGGACCACCTTCATTAAGAGAAGTTGGAGATGTGAGAAGGTCTTCTGCAAGTTTTCTCTTACTTGTTCACTAATCTTGGCCGTTGGGAATGGACTTTAAATGCTTGGAGAACCACACGCAAGTTGCTGTGAAAGTTTGATGGTGATAGCTCGTTCGAATGTGGTCGCAACAAAACCATCTGGCGTGGTCTGTATGGTTTTTTCGAAACAATACTTCCTCCTGTAAACTTTAATCAATGCAAGGTAACTTAAAGCGAAAATATTAGATAGTTTGTTAATCATCAAAATCAATTATATACCATGGCTAAATATGGTTAATTCACTAGTTAAGCTTATGAGGTGATTAGTCCAAGTTTGGGCCAACAAAAAGATGTAAGAATATAAAAGATTAATTTCTTAAAATTGAATTTTTTAAAAAAAATTTATAAATAAAAAGGCTTGAAAAATAAAAACATATCTTTGCATCAATTATAATTATATTTAGACTAATAAGGAGGTTTTTGTAATTTTATATTCAAAGATTCTCATAACCTCAAAACCCTCACTTGAATTGCCCATAAAGTTTTCTCACGAATCAATTCATCCAAACATTAACATTCATTTTCCTGCACAGACAAAAAAAAAAATTAAAAAAATTGAAATAGATTGGGAAAATAAAAATATACAACTGTATTGAGTGTAAAGTATAGTAAAACGAAGAGGAGATAATTAAAAGAGACAAAATGACTGTTAATGATAATAATAACTTGTGTACTAGGCGCAGATAGACATAAAACGAAAAAATAATAAAAAGTAAATAATAGAGAAACTGTATCACAGAAAGAGAGAGACTATATTTAAATGGACTAATGCCTTTTTTGATCCCTGTGTTGCCCCTTATTATCAGATATCATCACTGTGTTCCAATTTGATCACATTTCATCCCTCTGTTAAGCCCAATATACCTAATTTTGCGATTTTGACCGGTTCCCCTCCAAAACCGATGACGTGTCCGTTTTTTAACTGACACGTCATCAAATTGGGCCCCTCTCCCGTTCCTGCCCGGCTAACCCTAACCGACCCTAACCCCTCCGACCTGATTACTCCAATGCACCTACCCACCCGATTTTCCACCCACCCACTTAATTTAATACAGTAACCCATCACGTTTTAGAAAAAAAGGAGAAACCCTTCCACCCTTGCTGTTGCCTTTCCAGAGCTCATCGTTAGTACGAACCCCAATTGACACCAATGAACCCTAGACCCCAATTGGAAATGAAAGCCCTAAAATCAGGATAAACCCCAATTGACCTCTAAAATAACCCTAGTACTCGAGGGGAAGAGGAGCCTGTGGTAGCTGGTCGCGAGCAATCCCAAAGAGGACTTTGTGCGAGCAGCTTGACAGCAAAGCCTCTAAGGTTGAAGCCGAGTTGGTGAGGACTGTTTCGAAGAGAAGGTTGAAGGGTTTGTCTACATAATGCTAGTGGTTTCAAAGGCTCGTGAGTTGGAGAAGACAAAAGTGAGTTGGAAAGTAGTTGAAGTGAGTTGAAAAGACGGGAAGGCTAGGAAGAAAAGAAAGGTTGAGGGCAAAAGCTTGCAGATAATGCATGTCAATTTCATTGTCTTGTGCTTTTTAAAAGTAAAATGGACAGAGAATCGGAATAATGCACAGTGTGTTTGCGACAGTGAATGCGACAGTGAAGCAAATTAATAATTGGCAATTAGTGCTAAGTAATACTGTTTAGTGCGAATAAACAACTAATCTCTTGTGTTGTACATTTTGCTTTTGATTTGAAAAGGAAAAGCAGTAAAGTGTTGGTGACTCCACGCTAATAGAGAGTCCAAGGTTGTGGTCCAAAGTTCCAGGTGAGTGCATTGTTTTGTGTCTTTTTTATTCAGTCAAATTGTCTTGTTGGTGTCCTGATGTTGTATAGATAATATGAAATAGCATAGCAATTGCTTGGTTTCTGTTTCTTTATATGTTCCATTCAAAGTGTATATAATATTTCTTACTAGGTTCTGTGTGCATTGGTATTGTGAAGTATGGGTTTAGATGGGATAATTTTGAAATATAGAATTGGAGGGTCATTGGATCAAACAAAGGAACCCTGGGAATATGTGGGAGGTGAGAGTTATGAAGCAGAGGAGAATGTAGATAAATTGGATTACATGGCATTGATTAATTTATGTCAGAGCTTTGGATATGACAATCCTGATAAGGTGTGGTACAAGCATCCAAAGATAGGAGGGGGTCTTAAAGAAAGTCTTAGGGAGGTGACAATGGAATTTGCTAGTTTCGGCCCTTTTCTGGAACTTTGTTTAGAGAATGAGTCAATAGAGGTGTATGTCAGTCACGACAAGCATAAACACCCCTTATTGTCACATTTGAGGCCTGCTGTTGCATGTAGAGAGAGAGGAATCCAAGAATTTGGTAGGAGAAGGGAAAACCAGCTGATGGTAGATGAGAATGTCATTACTGATGTAGGCAGTACTTGAAATAGTACCGAATTAAATGTTGCACAGCCAAGTGAATTAAATGATAGGGAGAGTCACGGCCAGGGTCTTGGTGCCAACATTAATGATGTTGGTGCTAACATTATTGATGCGGAAGATGAAGATTCTAAAGATTGGGATTATGAAGAAGAGGCTGAAGGTTATACTGATGAAGATGGTGTAGGGCAAGATTATTTTATGGATGTCCCTTACTTAACTGACAATGATGAAGAAGAGGTGTTGCATACTGCTCAGGTAAATGAGATGGATAATGAAGTGGGTCCACAGGATTTAGATGGCAATGATGGGGGAAATGACATAAATATGGAGGGCATAGCTGTAAATGTGGAAGATATGTTGGATAATGTGCAAGGTGATGGACCACTAGATACCTTCAACATACCGATAATAAGGGGTGAGGAAGTTTATTACAATTCAGATGCTGAGGTAAGTTATGAGGCTGGTGAAAGTGAAGAAGAACAAGGTGATGATGGTGAAAACTGTGAAAATGTTGAAAATGGTGAAAATAGAGGAGGTGGTGAAAATGGTGGGAGAGATGAAATGGCCCTAGATGTTATGCAAAATGTGCCACATGACATTAGGAGAGACAGTGAACATCTCAGATATAATCAACCTAATATGTTTGCTGTTGGGATGATGTTTAATGACAAAGACCATTTTAAGGAGGAGGTGGGTAAACTTGTAGTATTTGAGCATAGGGATATTAGATTCAGCCATAATGACGATTGGAGATGTCGGGCTATGTGCCAGGAGAGAGGCTATAAGTGGGCCCTATTGTGTTCCCATGACCAGCAGAAAAGATGGGTGGTCAAAACATATCACGAGGAGCATAGTTGTGATGTGGCCTTCAAGAATAAAAGGTTGACTGCTAAAGTGCTTTGTAAACATTATATGCGCAGCAGGGGAAGAAGTGTTCTTGATATGAAGCCTCGAGATATCATTGAAGCTGGAAACATCGATTTCGGGGTGAGATTATCAAAAGGCCTTGCCAGAAACACAAGGATTGCAATTAAAGAAGCATTTGATGGGGATCTTCCACATGAGTTTGAAGTCCTCGAAGATTATGCAGCAGCTCTTAAATCAACAAACCCAGGTTTGACAGTGCAGTTAGAATCAGTTGGTGGAGTGTTTAAGAGGATGTACATCTATTTTGAAGCATTGAAGAAGGGATTCAAGGCTGGATGTAGGCCTATCCTTGGCTTAGATGGTTGCTTTTTGAAGAGCAAGTTTACAGGTCAACTATTAGCATCAATTGGGCGAGATGCGAATAACCAGATGTATCCTCTGGCTTGGAGAGTTGCTGTAAGAGAAAACATGGACAACTGGCAATGGTTTCTACTATGGCTAATGTATGACATTGGGCTTCAACGTGGGGATGGTGCTGGTTTCACATTTATTTCAGACCAACAGAAGGTAAATGTTTCATGTTTAAGTTGTATCATATATTAATAGTTGCTTTGTTAACATGTATCACAGATTAATAGTTGCTTTGTTGTCTCTGTAATGGTTGCCATTTTACTTAGGGCTTGGCTGCTGCTATCAAAGACTTGACTCCAAATGCAGAGCATAGGAGATGTTGATGTGTGAATATTTTACACATCATTTGGGGTTTTATTTTGTGATTTTTGTCTTTGTTTTAGTCTTTATTTATTTTATTCTTAAATTTTATTTTATTTAATCTTTAATAAATTCTCATCCTAGTTTTCGAGGACCTTTTTGCAGGAAAATATTAATTTTTGGCCATTTTGAAGTAAAGCTAGTGAGATATGGACTCGTTTGGAAGATGTGATGGAATGAGGGATACGTGTGATTTTTGTTGGCCAAGTCAAAACCGGTTGGTCCTACATCCATGCAATCTTGTTTGAAAATCATTTGAAAATGCCAAATCTTGGATCAGTATCAAGACGAAATCGCCACCTTCCTGATGCAAAGTTTTGCTTGAAATTTGAACATGGCAACGTGGCCCCTCCTCCACCAAGTTAAAGAAAAGAAGTTAGCAAGACCAAGTCCTGCTCCCCTTTTTCACGCATGGCCTAGTATTTGGCTTGGCATGCATTCCATCCTAGCCTGCACTATATATAGCCGCGCAAGAAGACAAATAGGGGGGAATTGACTTCCAGTGGGTGATAGAGCCCTGCAGCCCGTCAAATCACGCATTAGGCTAGGAATTTTACTGTTCTTTCTTTATTTCCTTGTAAGCAAACACTTTACTTAGTTTTCTAGATTAGACTGCAGTTGGCAATTATTCTTGGAAGGCTTCATCACTTGTTTCAAGGTTGGTAATTTATTTTGTAATTAATTTCCCTCTTGAATATAAATGATGAATTATTTTCATATGATGGTTTCTTCTTCAATCATGTCTAGCTAATTCATAATCTAGGATTAGTGGATGATCTTGTCATTATTTTCATGCAAACCTAATTAAAATATTATTTCTTTTAATTATTCTTCTTTGATCCGGTCTTTGATGCTAAATTAAGTTAGTTGCCTGATCTACAATTAGCTTAAATCCATAATAGGAGATTGTTAAGTGACAGCGTCAGTTTCCTATAGAAAATCTTAGACCGGGCTTAGGAACCGACCTCGGGAGGGGCGTGCTTTCTATTGGAGACTTAAAGGTAAGAACTTAAAGCTCTTAATTTATTTCAACACTGGCAGAATAGATAGTGGAGATAAGTTAGGAAGGGGTTTTACGGCTTACGGAAGTAGGCTATTGATCTAGTTGAATTTACCGGTTCTTTCAAAGAAGAGTATTTTTAGGATATAATATCAGATCTACACAGGCAGGTCATGTAGTGACAGAACACAGCTTGGTTGTGTTGCACTTAATTGCTTGCAAATTGTGGCAAGGGATTCCCCGAACTCCTAGGTGTTTTCTCTTCATTGTCATCTCATTTATTATTCTTGTTGTTTTCTTTTCCAAGTTTATTACACCATTCAATCGACTCCTCTTTGAGGCTTTATTTTCTAGATAATCATATAAACAATATGTGTGAAACATTTATTGGCTTTATCCTAGATGCAAGAACAAAATGTATTGTTGGTCTGCTAGAAGAGATAAGAGTGCAGGTAATGCTAAGAAATGGAGAAAGGAAGGCCATTCTATCAAAATTCAAGATTGGTGTATCACCAAGTGCTTGGGGCAAAGTTCAAGACAACAGGTCCAAAGCTTTATGGATGCAAATTGTCTTCAATGGGTACCAAGGATAGGAAGTTACTGATGCTTCAAATGGTGACAGGTATATGTCTTGGTTGGTTGTTTCATGCCTTGGTTGGGGTTTGCATTTCAATTGACTAATGTTGGATACTTTGTGATAAAAAGGTATGTGGTTAACATGGAGGAAGGCACGTGCATCTGTAGGACATGGGATTTAAGTGGAATCCCTTGTGCACATGCGATGTGTGTCATTGGATGCAAGAAGCTTGCTGCAGAAAACTATGTCTCCCACTGGTACAAGGAGGATGCATTCAACAAAACTTACGAAAAGATTTTTGAACCTGTACCTGGGGAGAAGTTCTTGCCAAAAACTAACACGCCTCTTAAAGCTCCTGTGATAGAGTCAACTAGGAAAGTGGGAAGACCTCAGGTGAAAAGGTTTAGGGAAGTTGGTGAACTTGGTCAAGGTCCAAAGTTGACAAGGAAGGGTCACAAGAAGAGATGTACCATATGCCATACATTTGGCCACACAAGGCGTTACTGCAAAGAAGGAATGGCGAACAATGTAAGTGAATAAGGTTTTCCATCATTAAATCAGTTTTCAATTGGTTTTTTCTATTTATGTTGCTGATATATTATGATTATGGTAAACAACACAGAATGCACAAAGTGCACAGCATGCACAAAATTCCATGCCCAGTGTTGCTCCTCACATTAACATAAACAACACAAGTGTTGAGAATGAAAGTCCAAGGACACCTGCTGCTGGAAATGTAGAATTTGGTATTGCACCTAATCCTACTCCAACCGAGGCATCGAACACTGTCAATACTACGGCAACAACAAGTAGAGTAGTTCGCAGAAGTCCCAGGTTTAATTCATCTGTAACTCCACCAGCTCAGACTCGACGCAGTCCTAGACTAAGTGCAAACACAACTGTTTCTGGAATTAGGAGCACTAATGGGCAGAATGAACTATAAGACTATGAGCAACAGTGGCAAGCAAGAATTGCACAGAACAAGGCGAAAATGGAGGCATTAGGTTTGGTTCGATCAAACCAATTGAAGAAACCAGGAGACCAAATCCTCATAAGAACTTTGTGCCGCAACAACCTAGAAGATCTCTTAGGCATATTGATGTGTCTAGCAAGAGAACACAACAACTGTTGGCCGGTGCTTCTAATGTTGCAACTCAGAAGCAAGCAAAGAAGAGAAGAGTTAACAAGCCATGAATTTTTCATTAGCTTGTGTTTCATTTTGAAATGTACTTGTAATTGCCCAAGCGTAGACTGCTTTTGTTTTGGATGATGTCTTAGGTAATGGTTCTATTTTGTTCACTAAGCAGCTACTGGAATTGCTAGATTGGCAGCTACTGGAATTGCTAGATTGGGTAATGTTGGCATGTTTTCAAGCCTTTAAGACGTGTGTATCGATCGAGATAATTGAATCTTAAGTTGATGAATGAAGCATGATGCTTATTAATTTCAATTTTCCAGAATTATGTTTTGGTTGACATTGTTTATATTACCAGAATCATGTTGTTCTATGTTGTTCAATACAATGCTTATCACCACAATCATGATGTTTTGGAGCATCACTTTTCTTTGCGTCTGCACATTCTTAATGGCCAATTACCATACTTTCAAGCTAAACAGGTCCCAACATGCATTCTTTCAAAATAACATGGAAATCTCTTGCTGCAAATCATCTTAATATTAACTTCCATAACATTACAGATTACAGGTACCTTAAACAAGCAACAACAAAACCATAAATAATAGCACAGTACAGAAAATGAAACCCAGGATATGAGCAATTTTCACACCCTTTCCATTAATTTTTCTGACATCAAGCGCATCCAAAATCTGGAGCCTAAGTTCTCTATTCTGCATCTTCAGTTCTTCAATCTCGCAGGCCATGGTGACATTCTCATCAAGTAGTCGTTCATTCTCCTAATTGATTTGGAGCTTCAGCTCTCT
The DNA here is from genome assembly GCA_028386065.3 of Turnera subulata. Classification (NCBI taxonomy): domain Eukaryota; kingdom Viridiplantae; phylum Streptophyta; class Magnoliopsida; order Malpighiales; family Passifloraceae; genus Turnera; species Turnera subulata. The sequence goes on along the minus strand of JAKUCV010000263.1, from coordinate 18,281 downwards.
GTTTTGCATCCTCATCTTCTCTAACTCGTGGGAAAGGGTGGAATTATCACCATGAAGCTGTTTATTTTCCACATATAGCTCCCTTTCACTATCCCTCAAATCAATAATCACCTCACGAGCTCTTCCCATAATTTCTTCATCAACACAAAGATAAAATCCGCAACGAGTACAACGATGAAATCGCATACCAGGGTGTATATCTGTCCATGAAATCCATTGTGGGGTGACTGCACCACAATAATACAGAATTACAGGCCCTTCATAGTTGAGCTTTGGACGTTGTTTCCCACATGCTATTATTCGCTTGTTGCTGCTACTCACGACACCGCCATTTGTTGCAGATGAACCAGATGAATTTTGGGAGGCCATTTTAGAGGAAATCGTGTTAAGGTGAGGGATGGCTTGGGATGGGAAGAGCGATGGCTTGGGTTTTTTTCTTCAGCTATCTTGCAACAAAGAGAAAAAATGAGATGGCAGGAAGAAAAGAAGACAGCGAGAGAGGAGGAGGCGAGAGAGGAGCAGAATTGGGGATTTAATTTGATGGGCAGATATGGGAAGAATTTGCTTTAAAAGCAAATTAAGTGGGTGGGTGGAAAATCGGGTGGGTGGGTGCATTAGAGTAATCGGGTCGGAGGGGTTAGGGTCGGTTAGGGTTAACCAGGCAGGAACGGGAGTGGTGCCCAATTTGATGACGTGTCAGTTAACAAACGGACACATCATCGCTTTTGGAGGGGAACCGGTAAAAATCGCAAAATTAGGTATATTGGGCTTAACAGAGGGATGAAGTGATCAAATTGGAACACAGTGATGATATCTGATAATAAGGGACAACACAGGGATCAAAAAAGGCATTAGTCCATATTTAAATTTAAGAAGATAGGGAAGAAACTTTAAAAGAGAAGATATATGATAAACTATAATAATTATAGAGAGAACAAAAACAATAACAACTATTTTTGAATAACAATGTAAAACTTATCAAACTAAACCTTATAGTGAGGTGATAATTTTTTATGAGACTTTAAATTTTATCAGCCGTAATTCTTATAACTTAAGTGTCACAGTGAGGTAATACTTTTCAATGAGAATTTAAAACTTATCAATATTTAAAAAGTAAGATAATATTGTTGGCCCAAAAGTGCTTAGGGGGGGTTAGGGTTTGAATTAAACTTTAAGCTTTTTTCGGACAGAAAGATTTGGCTTCTGTGATACTAAATCTTTCAAGTACTAATCGAGTATGTGAAGCAAAAGAGTGAGGAGAGAGAGAGTAGAGGAGAGTGAACACAGAAGATTTAGAGTGGTTCCCCCTCATCAGGTACTCCACTACCTAAAGGTTCCTCCCTTTAGGATTTCAAGCACTCACTATCCTTAGGTTTTTGCAGGTTCAACCTTAACCTTTACAATCACAAGCTTTTCTAGGCTAAGCTCAAACCTTTATAAGCTTTTCACAAGCTAAGCTCTAACCTCCCTCAAATCTAATCCTAGACTTGAGTTCCTAACAAATCTAATCCTACACTTGAGTTTCCAACAAATCTAATCCAAGACTTGCTTACAAATTACCCTTAGAGTTTGCTTTGCAATACACAAAGAAAAACTAGATCAAAAATCACCATTTTTAGCACAAGTCTATACTCAGATTTTTGCACAATAGCTGGGATAAAACTTCAGAGGTGTAATGGACCCCTTTTATAGAATCTGAGTATGGGGGGAGGGTTGCTGCAACGGATCTTTGTTCTCCTAGTTGACTTCAGTTCATTAACACTTCATCTTGGCACCGTTGTGCCATGTCAACTTCTTGGTTGCAGAGAATTACCAAATCTGGAAAGTTTGGACCACCTTTTTGAGTTGAGTAGGAGTTTGGTGGGAAAGTCTTCTACACTTCAATAATATCTTCCCTCTTACTTGTTCATCAGTTCAGACCGTTGGAAGTGGATTTTTAATACTCGAAGGACCACACGCAACTTGCACAAAAGTTTGAAAGTGACAGCTCGCAGATATGGTTGCAACAAAAACCATCCGGCGGGTTTCGAGATATGGTTTCAGCAAAAACTATAATTCCTCCTTGATATGATATAGCCCAACGGGCTCAAAAAGCCCAATTCCATCAAGTCCAGGCAACCCGAGACCCAAAGGAACTCAGCCCACGATCCAAAATTACCCCCTTATCAATCCGAAATCCACGACTACGAATAGGAGCGCGACACCTTGCGAGAAAAGGAACTCCCTTTTGTCCAACAGAAATAAGTCATTGATTGTAATATTTATACCCTAAAATTGGGTAAGAGAGGCAGATTGTGCTCTCTCTCCCGAAAACCACTCTTTCTCTCTCTTTTGTAATGTTCATTATCAATAAAACACTCTCAAGTTCAGCCCAATTCGGGCTCCCAATTTCTTATTTTATATCATTTGTTCCGTTCCCGGGAACGACAAATCACAGCATTGATTTCTATTTTTTTTCTATCGCGTTCAACCGAGTTCAACACTCAAACAAGAAAGCCAGACAAATCCAAAGAACAAAAATCAATCAACAAACGACGACGATTTCAGCGATTTCAGACATCACAAACTCAACAAGTGTTCAACAACATCAACACACTCGCAGATCTAGCAAATCCAACAGATCCAACATATTCTACAAACAATAAATATGTTTATTCATGGTAATTTGTTTAAACAACTTACTAATTGCATTTTTTCCCCTAAAATGTATAGATCGTTAAAAAAGACAAACCAACAAACCATGGGGAAGAAGGCGAGCTGCCAAGAACAAAAACATAGAGCCAGATTTGGTCAAGGAAGGAAGATGTGCCCACACCACCGGAAAGAAGAGATCACTGGAGTGACAGCCTAAACAAAATGAAGCAGATCCAACCACCAAGAAGCCAAAGCGGAGTTCACCACTGGTGAGCAAGATGAACTGTGTCCAGATGAGGATAGGCAAAATTGTGAAAAGCAAAACAATGAACGAGGACGTGGCCTCACCAAGCACGCGCTGAGAAGATCGAGTTCGGCCACTGACCGGCCAACCAGCCAAGGCTCACTGCTTTACAACTACCTGCAAACAACCAGGGGGCCTGTCATACCCACCACATCGCGGAGTCGCTGCCTTTGAAAGCCGCAGGGTGTCAGATCTTGTCAAGGATGAGAAGCCGAAGTGGTTGAGAGTGTCGACCATCCCTGCCTCCCCATTCACAGTGAAGCAAGCCAAGAGCACGGTGAGGAGAAGATGAGCACACCAGGACGTGAACAAGAAAATCAAAAAGAAAAAAAATAAAGGAGAAGCTGCCAGAGGACTAGTGAAGATGAAAAGGAAAAAGCGTGAAGAAAAAGGAGGACCTGGGTAGAGAGGAACTGCGCTAAGCAACACCAACAGGACCTGTTGTGAAAAACAAAATGACGCCCTCACTAAACATTGAAGCCAAAGCCCAGAATGCTTGGATGACCCAGAAAATTTTTGATGGTCCAAAAGTGTACCAGCCCAAGTGGCCTATAAGATATTAGTTAAAACATTTAGCATTTTATTATTATGCGTTTAATTACGTTATACCTTTTTGCAAATAAAATTTAATTATTCCATATATTATTATAAATACAGTTTATTTAATTGAATCATTTGAAAACCTTACAATTTCTCCTTTGCGATGGGATATTAATCTTCAAGAGAGATGTTCGAAGCAGTTCGGGAAGAACGAGGTGTTGGACCCGAGGACGTGAAAGCAATCCAGGAGAAAGCAACAACAAGAACAAGTGATTCTTGTGGAAAGAAAGTCGTCCTTGAAGCGGAAGCATCTCTTGCGATAGGAACAATGATCATCACAAATACACGGCATAACACATGGAGTTGTTGATGTCAAGCACTAAACCAGATGCGTAACTCATGGAGGAGCAAGAGGGAAGGAGACCCACATTCTGAAACTGAAGGAGCTTCAACCGTAAGCATTTGCAACCAAGGAAATACCTGGTGATAGGCAAGAAGCTGCAAAAGGACCTACACGGCCAGGTCCTCAAGATAACAAAAAAAAAAAAGAAGAGAAGCAGTTCCTGCAAAAGAAAGGAGCCTGATGAAGAATGTAGTTCTTAGAGGAGAAAGCAACAGATCCTGTGAAGGTGCAAGCAACCCCATAAGTAATCAATCGCAATGATGCATAGTGCAATTCCTAGAGGCGAAGGAATAAGAAGTTGAACCCAAGAGCAAGAATGCAGTTCCTAAAGGAAGAAGGAGTTGAATCCAAGAGCAAGAATGCAGTTCTTAGAGGCAAAACAAATGATGTCCATGAAGAGAAGGACCTGTCATGCAAGCGGCCCCAAGTACATGCAACCCTTGTGGAGCAAAAGCGGCCCTAAAGACAAACACATTCTTTACCGAATAGAAGCTAGTTGATCCTATGAAGGTGTAGACAGCCTCAACGAAGACTTAAATAATCCTTATAGCAAACCCAACGGAGAAGAAAAATAGTTCCTAGAGGCAAAAAGCATTTCAAGTAAAGAAAAGAAAGGAAAAGATAGCCCATCCAGACGAAAATCTGCCCATGCGGAGGCATGAGCAGTGATGTGGATGCGAAGTCAGCTCATACAAAGCCAACATCAACCCTTATAGGAGTGAGAATGAGTGATGGAGGAGCAAAAGAAGCTTTGTTGAGAAAATCAATGGCGAACAAAGAACCCTTGCAAAACTATAAGATGTCAACATGACAAAGGCCTAAGTCCCCAAGAAGAACAAGTACTCAATGAAACCTTAACAAATAGAGCCAACAGGAACAACCAGTTCCATGACAAATAACTGAAGTACCTGGTGAAGAGGCAAACCTGCTATCATAGGACCTGCATGGCGAGGTCCTCGAGATGAAAAAGAAGAAAAATTCAAGATCTACTTCAAGCAAAAAAAATGCTTTAATTAAAGCAAGAAGTTGGAGAGAAAATCTTCAATTATGGTGAAACGCTACAGTAAGCAAAGTTGCCATCCAAATGCTTTAATCAAAGCAAGAAGGTTAGAGAAGAGAACCACAACATGAAGGAGAATTGCAGGAATAGGTCATGATGCCACGGAACGGAGACTCCTAATAAAGAAAGTTATGGCAAGTCCTTCATCAAAGGGAAGTGAAATGATGAAGCTTAAGAAATCGGTTCCATGGCTAACGGCTCCATGTCATAAAGGTGCCATAAATAGCAAAAAGGCTAATGCGAAGGCTAACACATAAAATGGCGGACTCGTACTTAAGTAAATCTAAAAGCTTGTCCAAAAGAGCAGGATCTCCCCATAAACTCACTCAAGCAAAGAAGTCATATTCAACAATAAACAAGCCCGCACAGTTCAAGCACAGCGCAAAGTGCAAGAAGGCTCCATGGCCCACGCAGGCCTTACGCGTAGGGTGTTAACCTTTAAAACCGCACAAAAGGCCAAACGTGGGTAGATGTTCCCCAAAACTTAATGGCCTAGAAAAGGGTCATTGGCACCCGAGAATAAAGGCTAAATTGTGGGTTGGAAAAGCTCAAAATTTGCGTGAATAGCCTTAAAAAAGAGTTCCTGATACTCAAAAGGAAGAAACCAAATATGGAGCTAGCAAGATTACAAAAGAAACCAAAATAGCATTGGCATTAGAAAGTAGGAGCTGATTGTAGAAGCTAATAGAGCCATCATAAAAAGAAAAGAGTCCATGGAGTTCCAAATGAAGTTTCATGCAGGAACTGCACGTAATGACCGGTCAAGAAGCTTAGAGAAGGAACTGCAAAACCATAAAAAGGAGTTAACAGAAGGCAAGATTCTGAAGAAAAGACTAAGATCTTAACTACCAGATCCAGAAGCCAGGATCTAGCTGCAGGAGCTCAGGAAGCAGAAAAGGAAATCACAAGAAAGTCATCAAGCACTCAAGGAACATAAGCTAAACGAAGCTCATTAGTTGCTAGACAACGTAATTTATTCTGAAAGAAACCAAAAGGTATAAGGCCAAAAAAGGAACTTTTGAATGTAGAGGCTGCTCCAAGTTCCTGCAAAGCCAGAACCTGCTCCAAGTTCATGCAAAGCCAGAACCTACTTCGAACCTCCCCAAAAGTAGAATCTGTCCAAGAATTCTTTTGCAAATACATGAAGGATTTAAAAACTTGCAATTGTCCAAAAGGAATCAAAGCCCAATAAGAGCTTTAGTGAAGCATCATTAATTGATTTCCATCTAGAAACCCAAGAGGAGCTAAAATAAAATGCCAGAAGCTAAAACTAGGTGCAGAAGCTGGGAGCTGAGGTTGAACACAAAAGCTGAGGAATGCCCAAAGGTTGGTGACGCTCATGAAAAGAAGTGTGGAAAAACCTACAAGTACCGAATAGAAGCTCCAAGATTTCAGCTACACCAAAATATCAATGAGAGCAGAACCTGAGAGCTACACAGGGAGCTGGAGCCGGGTATGGTGAAGACTTCCTGAGGACTTGATTAGAAATGAACATCAAAAGGAGGATCAGAAGAATGAAGTAAGGGCCTATTGAGCCCTAATTCATGAACAACCAAGTAGATGCTATGATTTCAGTCACACCAAAACGCTGAAAGAGGAGCCTAATGCGTGGCGAGAGGAACTAGAACCAAAGATGGCAAAGTTATCAGGGCGATCCGTCTCCAAAAAGGAAGCACCTCAAAAGTAGGAACTCCAATTTCAAGCGACAGGGGGACTAAGAATCAAGACATCCAATTGCTTTAGCAACAACTAGCAGGGGAAAATTGTAGAAACTCGCATCGAGGAATGTAAAGCCTAGAGCGACCCTTCCAAAGCAACCAGCAAGAAGTGCGAAAGGATCACCAACTATCAAATGCTCGTGCTCAAAGTGCCCAACCATTTGGGGGACTAATGATATGATATAGCCCAACGGGCTCAAAAAGCCCAATTCCATCAAGTCCAGGCAACCCGAGACCCAAAGGAACTCAGCCCACGATCCAAAATTACCCCCTTATCAATCCGAAATCCACGACTACGAATAGGAGCGCGACACCTGGCGAGATAAGGAACTCCCTTTTGTCCAACAGAAATAAGTCATTGATTGTAATATTTATACCCTAAAATTGGGTAAGAGAGGCAGATTGTGCTCTCTCTCCCGAAAACCACTCTTTCTCTCTCTTTTGTAATGTTCATTATCAATAAAACACTCTCAAGTTCAGCCCAATTCGGGCTCCCAATTTCTTATTTTATATCACTCCTGTAAACATAAATCAACACAAGGAAGGCTAGAAGCACACTTGTAATTTATTAGCCATCAAAACCATTTATAACCCATGACAAAAAATGTTTAATCCACTAATCAACATTAGGAGGTGATTAACCCAATTTTTGGTCAACAATCTTTCCCTTTTTTATGATGACAAATTCTTGTTGATTTCATCTTTGCCAAGGGTTTAAAAAATATTTCTAAAATTTTTAAAAGCACCTTCTGTTTTGTTGCTCCCCCTTTAAAAAACATTTTTGCAATTCAACAAGTATAAATTTCCGAAAAACATTGCAAGGCATTCCTTGTGAATTCTATGTTGGCATTCATTAGCCCACAATCTCCCCCTTTGGTTTCCAATTTCTACATAAGAGATTAGTCGAATGTGTAGAGAAATACGAAGTAGCGCAGCATTCAACATAGTAGAATTTGGTTTTTAGCAGAAACCAAATTGCAGTTATAAGTGTGGTTTTTTATAGGAACAAAATTTTTCTTTTCCACACATCCTACACAAAACTTGGTTAGATCGATTAAAAATATAGTTTTAACAACAACCATATTGTCAATATCAGTATCATAGGATCAATCACAAGTGTCAACCAATTCTTCATATTTCCTGCAAAATCATAAATCACAACAAATTCTAGTTTTTCATAAAAAGCCATACTCATTATACCCGTTGTGTTCCTACAAGTATCAATCAACACACAATACTTTCTCCCCCTTTTGGCGTCAGCAGAATGGGTACACAAGGATAGAGCAAAGATCACGCAGAACTTAAACATTCAAAAGAGCAATATTCAAGTACGCAAACATAATATCCCAAAAGATAGAAAATATTCGAGAACAACCAAAATAAGAACCAGATTATAGGACCAATAAGCAGAACCCAGTAGGAGAACCAAGATGAATGCAATGCATGAGCCCTAAAAGCATCATATTTAGAAAGGCTTCATTCATCATCAGAATTGGCTGGAGGAGGCAATCATGAAATAACTTTCACAAACTGTTCCATCATATCTGCCTTGAGACCCCTTACCTCATCACGAAGTTATACAAAATCAGATTATCCAGCTGAGTCTCCTTAGCGCTTGCTCCAACCCTGATCACTTCATATTGTCCCTTGTTATTGAGCTTGATGTTCATTTTGGACAGAATCAACCAATTAATTGGTAGAAGAGGGATAAGTTTGGGTGATTTGGATGCCTTTACACCAAATCTTTTTGCAATCAGCGTGATTAACAGGCCATGACTCCTTGGTTTGTATAAGGCAATGTGATGCAACATTTGATATGCCTAGCAAATAGGACTTTTGTGCATAAGGCAAGCAATTAGCCACAAGTCAGCATTCTTGATATCTGCCAAGTGCCAAGGGTGCGGCAGAATTACCCTGGTGATCATGTACAGCAAAGCCCAAGCCAAAGGGTTTGATTGCTGATAAGTGCCTTTTTCGGATAATCCATAAATAGATTTAACTTGCTGACTGTAGGATGGAGCTCCTTTAATATTCACACAAACAGCAAAACCTGTGTTGTAATGCTTAATGGAGCCCTTCTTCAATTTCAGTACCTCTCGAATAAGATCAGCAGTGAATTTGATCTTCTTGCCCCAAATACTGCTCTCCACATACAGAACCTCTTCACCATGCTTCTTTATCCTCAGATCCTTGTAGAATTCAACTACAATCCCCTCATCTGCTTGTGTCTTCAATGTTGCCAAATAATCAAGCTTGTAGTACTTCAGGATGGGTGTGACTCCAAGAACTTCAAAATCCTTTAAGGTAGCGTTGTAGGTTGAAGTGAGAGTCTCGAATTCTATAGATCCATCCTCCTTCTTCTTCAGTTTTCCATCATCTTTAGCGCAGCCATCACATGCTTTGGCCTTCCTCTTTGGAGGTTCAGGAGCCTTTTTTTCAACTTCTTCCTCAACTTCCTGCTCTTCCTCATCATTATCAAAGGCTTGTTCCTCAACTTCCTGCACTTCTTCCTCTGCTTCTTCCTCTTCGTCTTCGTCTTCAACATCATCATCTTCTTCATTCTCCTGTTCCTCTTCTTAATTCTCTTATTTCTCATTAGCGCTATCATTCTCCTCATCCTCTTCATCCCCATCTTCCTTCTCTGATTCCTCTACGTTCTTGTCTGAGTAGAAATGAGAGATGCCAAAGTCAACAAGGTTGTCTTCCAGATCTGGTTTTTCAGAAACCAGATTCTTTCCAGCAGATTTGGAGCTCAAGGTCTTCTCTAAGTCACTACCATTTGTTCTCCTCCGCTTTTTCGAAGACTCTGCCTCAATTACATCTTCAGTGGGAGGTTCATCTGAATCAAAGTCAATTAGGTGGACTTCTGTATCCTGCTTCTTCTTTTGTCCTGTCTGCCTCACAATGCCTCTATCAAGCAATCTTGCACTAGGTTTCCTCATAGCCACAACCTTTGTTTTTCTAGAAACCACACCTGCACTATACTTTTTAATCTGCCCTTTTTTATGCTGCTTTTCCAATGCCTCTCCATTCTCAGATTCAGACTCATCATGACCCTTTTCATCGTCATTTTTTCCTCTTCATCTGGTTTTTGACCAACAAGATCATCTTCTGCCACTAGGGCTTCCTTTTCAGCCCTTTTTGCAATCTTTAGAACTTCTAAAAGCATTTGATCCACATGACTGGTCTCTTTGACTCCTTCAACCTGTTCATTCATCTGCTCATCAGACCAGCTTCATCGGCAGTCACATCCTTCTCAGCAATCTCCTTTCCTTTAGGAGATCTGGTTTTCCCAGCAACCACATCCTTCTCTGAATTCTTAATAGACTCCTTTACATGCACTAGTTCATGAACCAATTCATCAAGAAATAACTTGGCTTCGATAGACCCAAGTTTTTCAAATTTGCTAAAGATAACATGCACAAGAGAATCAATTTCTTTTGCAGTAGGTTTTTTGGGTAGAATTTTGGTAGCACCAGGAGTCTTTGCAAACACTTCGGCTTCTGTCTCATATAGAGTTCTGATTATGAAAAATGGGTATAATGAGGCTGCAACAACTCTCTTTGAAACCTCAGGGTCGAATGCGATTCTATGTGCCCATTTCTGCAGGAGTGTCAGCAACTGCTCGGTAATGCACTCCTTTTAAGAGGACTTGGTTTTTACAACAACCAAATCTTTGAGTCTTTGAAGCTTCTCTTCAAATTATTTTTGTTCAGCCACCATCCTCTTCTCTTTCTCGACTAAATCTACATCCATAACACAACCAGATAGACCTCCTTCACCTACTGGTCTCAAAATATCAAGAAAGTATTCACGGGTAGCTCTTTCACTAACTTCACCAAATCTCTTCATAATGCTAGATGAAACAGTGTTAATTTCTTCTGCATTTTGTGTGTCGGAAAGCATTTTACACGCTCCCTGTACATTCTTCATAGCCCACTCTTCTGCCTCATACAACATCCTCACACCAGCATGTTCTTCTTTGTAGGGAACAATATTTTTTTTGGCATATTTTGGATCATCAATTCTCTCTATTGCTATTCTAGTAGCATTAGAAATAGGAGAGTTAAGAATACTACCCGAAGCCTTTGATTTCTTTGCTTCCGGTTTCTTAATCTCTTTGACCTTTTCGACTTTCTTCTTCTTCACTTCGTCTGTCATGAATTTCTTCAATGCTTCAGCTGCCGTCATCACTGTTCAAGTTACGTCCGCACTTATAGTCTTTCTCTTCCTCTCTTGAGACTTCTTTGTGGATGATTGCGGTTGTGTTTTTGTGGAAGTCTTTGATGTGGAGACAGTTTTTTACTTTGATGAAGGTATCACCGTTGAAGGTTTTGTAAATTTTGGTGTTTTGTCTTCTTTAGCAGGATCTCCCTTTCCAGAGTATGTCTTCATATTCGAGATTTTGAGAGTATGAGTGTTTCTAGGGTTTTTGTGTTTTGAGAGAATCCTAATGGAACATAAACTTTGGTTTGTGAAGGAAGTTGAATAATGTAAGAGAGAGAAGGTAGTTCACTGGTTATAAGGAGCAGTTTATTGCATTAACTTCTCCACCTCCTTTTGTTCCCTTTGTCAGATATGGGGAACTAGAAAAGTAAGTTCCATTTGCAGAATCTATCTCTGTCTTTTCCACTAACTGTGAGTTAATAACCTTTAGTAGTTACCAAATGGTTTTTTCCAAAAACCATATCACCATAGTCCCAGCAGAAAGATGGTTCCTCGTGAAACCAGATCTTTACAAAATTTCCAACTTAGCCTTTCTGATGGGTTGAACACCTTTTGAATGCGTCCTCATTTGCTTGAATGCATAGTGAGTGTGAGTAAGTGTTATGATTGCTATAAACTAATGTGATGATGCACGAACACACATATATATATGGCAATATGGTATATGCAGCAACCAGATCTACTTACAAACAGTTAAGATGGATTGCACAACCTCAGCTCAAGTCATATTTTTGTAAGATAATTCCTCTCTATACAGGAGATCATAGAACCAATTTCCAAACATCACATCTTTTGAACTGACTCAGTTCTTCTTGTATTGCATTGACCCAACTCTCATCTTGAATGGCGTCATGTGCATTTTTGGGTTCAACTTGAGTCAAGAATGCAAGATGTGTGTTCACATTTTGCATGGAAGATCTTGTTGTAACTCCTCTTGAAATGTCACCAAGAATAGCGTCAATTGATAGTCCTCTAGGTGCTTTAGCTTTTTCAGGAATTTTCTGTGAAGTTGATGCATGTCTAGTGAGATTTGGTTTTTCTCCAACCAGATCTGGCAGATTGTCACATTGTTGCTTTGGTGCATCATATGGAACCAAGACAGGTAGTTCCTCATCCTTTTCATCAGATGAGAGATCAACATTTACAACCTGTGGTTGAACTTCAAGAATAACATCTGCATCTTCATCATTACTAAAATCACAAGAATCAACTTCGTCAAAAACCACATGCACGGTTTCTTCAATAACCATAATGTTCTTATTATAGACTCGATAAGCTTTACTGGTTGTGGAGTAACCAAGAAATATTCCACCATCAGATTTGGCATCAAATTTATCAAGATTATCTTTGGTATTCAGAATATAGCATTTAGATCCAAAAATCCGAAAGTAAGCCATATTTGGTTTCTTATCATACCATATCCCATAGGGTGCCTTTTCAATTAAAGGACGCATAGATACTCTATTTAAAATGTAGCATGCTGTGTTCACACCATTTGCCCAGAAATGTGCAGGTAACCTATGCTCATTAAGCATGGTTTTATCCATTTCTTGCAAGGTTCGATTCTTCCTTTCAACAACCCTATTTTGTTGAGGTGTTCTAGGAGTCGAATAAGTGTGGACTATGCCACTTTGCTCACAGAAAGGATTGAAGACAAGATTATCAAATTCTCCTCCATGATTAGACCTGGCAAAACGGGTACTGACACGACAACCCGACACGAACCAGACACGAAATTAGCAGGTATAGATCAGAGGTTTCCGACACGTTTAGTTAAATGGGTCGACACGACCCGACACGACAAAAAACAATTCAGGTCACCGGTGGACCTGTTTAATTCACATTGACCTTGACTTTTACATTTCAGCTTATGTGAAAATTTCAATTAAAAAAATAAAATAAAGTAACCAAAACCTAGCCGACAGTGGACATCCAACCACCACACAAACACAATCCACTCTCTTCCCTCTTCAACACAACTCTCTCTCCCTCTCAAAAACAAAAATTTTGATCTCACCATCAGCATGAATTCGATTTCAAAACAAAGAAACTCCAAAGTCACCTCTTAGAAAAACAATTTCCGATATGCGTCAAACATGATTTCAAAACATAGAAACTCCAAAGCCATAGTTCAGAGACAAAACAAAGAAAACCCAGAAGTTTTTTTCGTTCTCACTATTGGGGGCTTGGGCCTGACCCATACCGCTCGTGCAGCAAAGCAATGCCGGCATCTGCTTTCAAAAAATTCCAAATCGAGCCCAACACTACATCACCTATCATTCACTCAGGTAAAAGATAAATCTCAATAATTTTTTTTTTCATCTAAGTTTGTAGTTGTTGTGCAACATGTGTTTCTAATTTTCATATCAGGTTGACAATAATTGTATGATAACATTTAAATGCATTTGGAGAAAAAACCCAAATATATTTTCTCATCTCTGTCCATTTTGGGTGTAGCTTACTAGTTTTGAAGGAATGATTGGGAATTTTAGGTTTCCAATCAATTTTACTTGCGCACTTGTATGATACGAAGACTTTATTAATGGAACCAAAGATATAGACAAAACAGCCATGGAAACTATGGCTAAACGAAGGACACCAGCCCAAAAGCATCTATTACTTGATGGGATGTGTATTATATATTATTAAGATTCGTGAATGCTTCAGTAGTAATACTAATGATTTTGATGAGTTTTAAAAAAATTTCATGCTCATCGTGTTTTTTTGCATTGAACAGAATCTCATTCTTATTATTATTATTTTTTTTTTGCAGATGGCCTCTGGAAGTGTTACTCTTGAGATTGGGAACTAAAGTTGTTCCTTCTACGCATGAAAATCAGTTGCTCTGCTCCTGGATAGGAGCATTTGGTTGAAAATTTGTTGTTGAATTATGAAAATAATGGGACATGTAATGCAATTAGTCTTAGTCATTTGAGTTAATGTGTATAATTCTTGTAAATAGGTAAATTAAATAGGTAAATGTAAATGGGTTGTGTGTGATTTTTTGTTAGTTGTGTACAATTTTTGAAAACAGGTAACCGGGTTGTGTAAATGGATACCTAAATAATGAATTGTAAAACTAAACAGGTTGAGCAGGTCGACCCGTGATTGATCCGTGTTTTGGCGGGTTCGTATCGAAACGACCCGATTATTAATCGTGTCGTGTTAGTGTCGAGGGTTCAATACCCGTTTACCTATCTGACCCGACACGAACCCGACCCGCACGAATTGCCAAGTCTATCCATGATCACTCCTTCTTTTTGAATTCTTATAACCTTTTTCATTTTGTAGACGTCTAACAAAAGTTCCAAATTCATAACATGCGTGATCCTTTTGAGAAAGGAATATAACCCATGTATATCTAGAGTAATCATCAACAATAACAAACACATATCTCTTACCGCCTAAACTAGTTGTCTTCATAGGACCAAATAAATCAATATGAAGCAATTCAAGAGGTCTAGATGTAGAGATATCATGGTTGGGTTTAAAGAATTTTTTAACCTGTTTTCCAAGTTGGCATGCTCGGCATGTTGCATCTTTTTCATATTTCATACCAACATTTTCATTGATAATCTAGAGATTAGGTCCAAGTTGGCGTGTCCAAGTCTTCAATGCCACAAAGTTGGTGTCTATGTTCTTGCATTTAAACACTTAAGCTCATGGTTAGTTCTATTATTAAAAGATATAAAGTAAATATTACCTTTTTTGGTACCAGTAAAACCACATCTTTATCAACCGAACTAACAAAACATTTAAATGCTTCAAATGTGACTTTATAGCCCTTGTCACACAATTGACTCACACTTAGCAGGTTATACTTAAGATTGTCAACAAGCAACACATGTTCAATAGAAGGGTTAGAATCAACATTACCAAATCCGAGGATCTGCCTTTTGGACATTTCCCTAAAAGTTACCTTTCCTCGGCTTTTCTTGCTTAGGGATGAGAATTTGGATATGGCACCAGTCATATGCTTCGAACATCCACTGTCTAATATCCATTCATCCCCTGTCACCTGCAGAGACAACTAAGTTGGAGGGCAGGTCTCGAAACCAGGCGTTGAGAACAATATGGTGATAGTCCAGGATGATGATTCGGTAGCACAAGAACCCAAGTGGGATGGGGAGCGGCTTAGAAGGGTAGAAGAGCTGTTGAAGGCTATGAAGAGAAAAGAGGATGACTGGAATTTAGATCGCCTATCTTTGTTCCCCGAGGCCCGCTTACTTGAGAAGTTCAAGATGCGAGAGATCAAGAAGTTCAAGGGAATGGGTTGTCCTATGTCCCATTTGAAAATCTATGTGAGAATGTTACAGCCTATGGGGATCGGGCCTGAACTGATGACCTAGTTGTTTCAAAGGACTTTATCGGAAGCAGCCCTGAGATGGTTCATGAACTTGGATGAGAGCAAAGTGAGCAAATGGGATGGCATCTGCAGAGAGTTCTTGAAGCAATACAGCTACAATACTGAAGTGGATGTGACCAAAAGTGATCTTGAGATGACCGAACAAGAAGCCCAGGAAACTTTTTTTGCTTACATTTCAAGGTGGCGCGACAAGGCGCCCATGATGGTGAATAGACCCACTGAAGAGGATCAAGTGCAAATGGTAATTAAGAATCTCCAGCCGGTATATTACGATTGCATGATTAGCAATTATTATGCCAATTTCAAGGCACTTATCGGGGCGGGGATACAATTGGAGGATGCTATCAGTTCAGGGAAGATTAAGGCTTCCATGAATGCTTCAACATCTAAGAGGAGTTTCAATGTAACCGAAGGAAAGAGGTCTGTTGGGGTGAATCATGTCGCCATCCAGGCACCATTACAGATTGGGTCAATACCAAAAGAATTTACCCCTCTCCCTATATCCTTGGGAAAGATGCTAAGAAGTGTATGGAGAAGAACTTGTTACAGCCTTTGGAGCCAAGGTCTAATTTGCCTCTCAGAGGGGATTCTAGCAAATTCTGCGAATTTCATCAAATGGCAGGGCACACCACTGATAGCTCTTCCCGACTTCGCCATGAGATCCATGTTTTGATAGAGGAGAGAGATAATTCTGCCTAAGAAACCCAACACCAAGTCAAATCTTGTAACGCCCCGAATTTCCAGTAATTAATTTTTATGGAATTTTAAGAATTTTTAAATTTAATTTCCGATTCTACCCTCGAGGAATTTTCGGGATTTTAGGTCAAGAGGATTATTATCAATTTCTTCTTCTTTTCTTTGGAAATATTTATTTAAGGGTGAAATTAAACCGTAATTGGATTTCCTTTGGAGTTTATTTGTATAGTTTTTACTAAAACTACGTAGTTTTGGTAGAGCCAAAACTTAAAACACACAAAGGGATGTGTTTTGACTCTTAGGGTAGACTAGAGGAGGGCTGTCAGTGAAGTGACGTCGTTTTGGAGCAAAACGACGCCGTTTTGATTGCGGGTGGAAACCTAACCCTAGAGTGGGGTATAAATTCATCTCTTTCTCCCTCTCTCCCATATTGCTTCCACCTCCTTCTCCTTCAAATCGAAGGTTCAACGGCCAGGGGGGGTTCCGGTATTCTTTTTTCTTCTCCTCTCTTAATCTCTTTTCTCTTCTCCTCCCCTACTTTTCTTCTACCTCGCCGCGGCTGTCTTCTTCTTCCCTTCTTCTTCGTCTGCCAGCGCCGTTGTGAGAAGGGAAGGTCGAGGGAAGGCTCGTGTCGGGCTCATCTTGGGCGTGGCTGCGCCTGGGTTGCACCGCCGCCGCTGACGACCGTGGGGTAAGCCTTGACACTCTTCTTCTCCTCTGTTTCTTCTTTGCTTCGGTGGTGCGTGGGTTTAATGGTTTTGGTTTGATGTTGAAGGTGGGGTGGAGTTGTATTTGTTGTTGTTGTGGTCGGGTTTGGTGTAAGGAGGTTGAGGCTTGGTCGGCTTCTGTGTGCGGGTCGGAGGGACGGCATGACTGAACTGTCACTGCCGCCGTGAACGCAGAACCTGTGAAGAGGAATTTCGCGACAACTCAGGCGTGAAGCTGAGGCATCTTCGCCGTCGAGGTTGGGTGCTACGGCGACGAATTATTACTTTGTTGGTGTGTGGCCTCCGTGGGTGTTCAGACTGTTCTTGGCAGTGAGGGTTGTTCCGGTAAGAGTTTCCGGCTTCTCTTCCTCTTCCCTTGCTGGTGTTGATTTCTGGACTCTTTGATTTATATGTGTCTGTTGTTGTTGTGGCTGTGTCGGTGCTCGGTGGTGGTTATGGCGACGGGAGTGGCTGTTGATGGTGACGGGAGGCAGTGTGGTGGTCGGGTGATTACCCGTCGGTAGTGGGTTTTCTTTTTGGGTCTCAGGTTGCAACCGGGTCTGTGTTCCGGGTAAGCATCCTGCACTCACGAATCATTCCAGACTCGTTTGATGTTTCATGGCCTTTGTTTTGATAGAATTATTGCTGGTCTTTAGTGGCTATTGTGAAGAATTCTAGGCTTTTGGGGCTTGTCTTGAATGGGGCAGTGTTATCTAATTTCCAATAAGTTTACTGTAAATTGCTTCTCTTTGCTTTCATATTTAAGTTCTATGGATGTTGATCTATGGAGTAAAGTAACCAGTTGGAAGTTTTTAGCGTAAAGTGCTTGCTGGAATTTTAAATTGAGTTTGGATGTTGTATTGCATTTTGGCACTAAGGACAAGATGGGTAGTGATTCTGGAACATTTAATATACTAGAGAATATGGGCTTTTGAGCTGGTCCAAAACTAATCGCTAGAAGTTAAGGTGAAATAAGATTCATATTTAATGGAGTGTGTTACTGGGTTTGCAAATGCTTTATTGAAATATAGTTTCCTTAAGAGCCATTCTTGGAATCGTTATTTAATTTGCTTGGTGACCTTAAAAGCCGAAACTAAATTGGTGAATGGGGCTTTGCTTTTAAAGACCAACTTAGATAGCATAATGGTGGCTTTAGTTTTTAAAAGAAGGAAAAGGGTGTTCAATTGTATATACATATATAAAAGAGTTTTGTTACTGGACCTTACCCATTCATCAAGACGTGTGTGGTCACCAGCTTGTGTATATGCAAATGTAAATCTTTAGGATGCAATAAATACCATGTTATGTCCTTGCGTGCTCTATGTGATATATGTGTCTATGTTTAGGCACTAGTGATACCTTAAGAGTGGCTGGGTTTGAGCTCAAGACTTGATCGGACTGTTGGTTCATAAATGTTATTACGGCCAAGGTGAGGACTTATAAACCTTTGTATGCATTACTGCCTACAATGCTCGGTTAATAGTCTTGGTATATAAAGTGGTATTAATTGATGGTATTGAATTGTGTATGCATGCTTGCTTGATGTGCTGATGTTGTTAATTGCAAAGTGTTTATATTGATGATATCTTTGATGCGGTGTGCATGATCTGTGAACTGTGTACCAGT
>JAKUCV010000262.1:280960-343179 GCA_028386065.3 Turnera subulata | reverse complement strand
AAAAAAATCAGGAAAAAACTATCTACTCATGAACTCGATTAGTATGACTTTAAATATCCAAATCACTACAAGGTTTTATTGAGCACCTACTTGCTGGTGCTCTGAGAGCATCAACAATCAGCACCATTTCTCTATTGCTTACTACTCTTTTGAGTGCTAGACTATTGAGCATGTGTTTTTGCTTTTGTGAGATCATGATTCTCTTTGAATTAGGTTGTGATTTGGGAATCTGTATGTTGTGGTAGTATAGCTTTTGATGAGCACAGGCTAGCATGCTGTTCTGAGGGGTTGTTTGATTTTGTTTTATCGTAAAATTGGTGCTGATTGTTGATGTATTCGTAAGAGAGCTCAAACTGAGTTGTATGTTTCAAACAATCATTAATGGTGTAAATGAGAGCAAGGGGCATTGCTGAAATTCTATGCGGTAAGGACGAACTGAGATTGTTTCATCTTAAGATACAGTTGGCTCATGTTCATCATGGTCTTGTTATATGGTATTTGCTAGTCGGGGTCAAGTGCAACTACGATTCGTTTAAATTTTGGTATAATGCACAGTTTTGCTGTCGCATTAAGCCAATCAGTCCACAGTTGGTTGTTATAATTCGTCCAGATTTGGGGCTTTCATTTCACCTTGAGGGTTGTTAATTGCCTGGTACACCAGTGCTTTGCTAGTTGGAGTTGAGTCTTATTAGTTGCATACCTTTTGGCAGGTGTGGAAAGGTCAAGGATCAAGGAAATGGAAGCATGGGCAGCATAATGGCTTCTTTCTTCAATACGAGTCACCTTTTCTGCGAAAACTTTGGTTTATTCCTAGTACCAGTGAGAAGGGGAAAACATTGTGCAGGTTTCTCTGTTTGCCCACAATTTTGTACATTACAAAAGCATATTAGAGCTTATTCTCAGTATTTGCGCAACCGTTAGTGACATCTGAATCTATCAAGAGTGCTTTAAACCTTGGATGACAATTATATTGTCTTTGGAAAATTACATTTTCATATTAGTAATGTATTGGCATATACTTATAAATGTTTAAGTTATTGTGTCTATCAGTTTACTATATGTATTTGACAATTTAATTCTTAATTTTTGTAATTTTGGAATGAATTGTTACAATTTCATATTTGTAATGTATTAACATATACTTATAAATATTGAAGTTACTGTGTCTAACAGTTTAGTATATGTATTTGACATTTTAATTCTTACTTTTTGTAATTTTGGATTGAATATAAATTTAATTACGCAAAATAGGCTACTGGCAGTAAATGGTTTCTAATAGGGTTTCTCCGGGGCTTAGGATGGTGGGCCCCACTTTGCTGATTTCCTTACGGTTTTCTTACGGATTATCCGTAAGAAAAACGAAACCTGCAAAACCCAACCGTCCGGAGAGTGGGTCCCGTTGCTGATTTCCTTACGGCTTGCTTACGGAGTGGACTCGTAAGTAAACTGCAAGAAACATTTACTTACGGCTTTCTTACGGATTACTTACGAAATGCTATTTTCTTTCCAAATTTTGCTTACGGTTACTATCGATAAGAACTCCGTAAGAAAGCCGTAAGAAAGATCGTTTCCTTACGGTTTTCTTACGGATTACTTACGGAAAGGCCTTAAGAAAAGACTTGGAAATTAGTAGTGCATACAGCCAATGAGAAAGATAACCAGGGTACCCTGGCCACCACCGTCAACCCTTCATCGTCACCAATATTACAAAGGCTTGAACTAACAGCAACTTCAACTTCAGGTGGATCAAGATCAACAGTTCTAGAGCCATCATGACCACTAGGTAGAAGGCAATGATCAAACCACATCTCGTTTACTTTAAAGTCCCGCAAGTCAAAGACCAATCCTCTATGTTTCTTATCATCTAGTAGTGGAGAGATCAATGGTTTGAGGATCATCACCGCATCATCAGTCGAATCCAGGGACTGTTTCAAAAGCAACGGCGTGGCGTTGGAAAGACGAGCAGGTTGGGCGGAATAAACAGCCAACTCTTTCAGTACATACTTGTAAGATTTGTTTTGGTAGACAAAGGGAGGGAGGGTACTGAGGGATCGGATCTTGGGAGGGAGAGGAGTGGATGAATATCGCCGCCAAGAGCTGCAAACGGCCCGGAACCGAAGGACGTCGATGTAGCTGTTTTGGAGGCAACTCCCGATCTTCTCAAGGAGCTCGCGCGGAAGATCGGACCACCGGCTGTATTGCGGTGAGGTTTGAGGACGACGTGGAGCCATGGAGGTCTCTAGCTAGGGTTTCTTTCGTGGGGTTTATGTGTTGAGAAAATATTTTGCGCATAATTTATATTCTCCAGAATCAACAAAGGTACGCATTTGAAATTTCCTAATTAAGATTATTACCTAAAACATCACACAAATCACGACCCAATATTGGCCATTATCGATATGTTTATTTTTCTCTTGGCCAATGATTTTTCCAGTCCAACTGCATTTACTTTGAGAATCCTGGTCTTCTTGATCCTTGCATTGTTATCGCCAAAATTCAAAGCTGCATTTAGATAGAGTTCATGGGTTTGAATTCATGGTTAATGTCGAAACTTTTAATCTTTAGTTCTACTTCGATTGCTTTTTCACTCTAGGGTTTCGTTTCTCTCTTCCAAACTGAATCAAGCAATGTCATATTTTCATCTGCACCCAATGCCACAGCTGCATATATGGATATTTTAACTGCAGGAGGAAATTATCTAAATCCATGGGCATGGTAAACTTCTCTTTGAAGACAACTTTGAAAGCAAAGAAAGCAAATTAACGAATGCTTTAAACAAATTATCTTCTGCGGACACAACAAACTTCAAGGGATATACAGTCCTTTTGAAGCAGCAGGATTTTTTTTGCATTGCAGCAGGCGACATGTTTGGCTTTAGAAGTGCCATATGTTGGGAGTCATATTGTCTTCAGCTGGTGAACGGCATTTTGAAGCGCTTTTTTCCAATCAATCGTGCCCGTATTCTTTTTATTTCTATATTTATTAAATATGCTTAATTTCTAGCTTTTTAACATGTTAAATGCTTCTCCAATGTTGTTGCGCATGAACTTGCTCAGCTTGGAATCTCTACAATTGGATTTGAGATGCAGGCGTGCCTACCTCTATCTTTGACATTCGCTGATGCTTCATTTTCATCCTAATATTTTTTTCCCAGGCTTCGATCGACACCTGTTAAGGTGGACATCCTGGTTGATGCTTAAGGGACCTTAGTTCTTCTCCATTGGGACCAACACAAGTTGGCATTCACATCCTAATATATAAGTAATTTCCATTTTTAACAAAAAAAAAGTAGAATTTTGCCATTTGGCTTGCTTCGTCACATCTAGACAACGCATGATGGAACAAACGAATATAAAATTGGTAAAGAATAGAACAGCATGATTTTTTGAAGGGTTTTCTGACCAAGAGGTGGAGCAGGGTACATAATAGGCATTCTCTCTGGTCTGCAATATTGTAACAAAACTTCCACATACTCCAATCTGTCCGAATGCGCATGGATCCCAATTACAAGGCTTCTTTTATGGAACTTAATGCAACATCCCAATATTCAAGTAGTTTTCATGTTTGTTATATAGATTAAAAGTAGATTGGACATTAGCCATCACATTGCAGACAGTCATAAAGAAAACCACAAAGCCAGAGTACAACATGCGCTTATATTGTCCCCATATGCCATTCAATAATGGGAGGGTGAAGCAGAATGGAAGCAAACCATTGCTTCAAACAACTAATCAATCTGGTGTTATATCTTGTAAGCATTAATAATAATCATGATAAGCATAGAAAAACATCTAATCAATCAAAAAAAAAAAAAAAAACAGGTCAGTAATCCAAAGAAGTCCAAGCCAAACATTGCAAACAGTCATGTAAATCAAATTCACATATAGAGTCTCGAGATCACTTGTTGTTGTGGTGCCCGGTTACTTGGAAAATCTGGGTCAAAATTGGTTACTTGGAAAATCTGGGTCAAAATTGGGTAAGTGGTGGGGGATTGTGTGGTGCATCCCCGCGTCTTTTGAAGACTTCCTGATACAATGGACGTTCCTGTCACCATTTTAAGAGAGTAGAGCGTGCTGGTTCATCATCGGTATGGCAACTCTGTGGACTTTATGGTTGGAAAGAAACAAGAGAATTTTTACTAATGAATGCTGCAGCCTGGACAGAGTAGTGGATGTTAGCGTAATTCTGGCTGTTTTTTGGGTAAAATCTCTACAGCAACACTTCGGCTATAGTGCATCCTTATTCCTATCAAACTCTGAATGTCTCAGGAGACAGAATACATTAATAAAATGATAAGGAATTTTATTTAGTGGTTCAATGGATTAATCCTCTCCAAGCTTTGAGTGTCTCCGCAGAAACTTGGAATGCTTTAGCATCTGAGCGTCTGAATAAAACCATGATTAGCAAATTAGCATTCAGAACAAGCTTTAATTAGCATCAGAGCGGATAGATAGAAGCCTACTGTGGGACAAGAAAAACCAAGAAAGAAAAAAAGAAAACCTGTGTGGGTGTTGATTGCTTATAATTGAGTGAATGTTTCTCAGGATACATTTTTTAAGTATCAGATATAGATTTCAATGGCAACTTTGGGTTATGGAATAATCATGGGGAAGAGATACCCTACCAAAATAGATTTGAAATCAAATGAAGGGACATTTAAAAAAAAATTGTATGCCCAGTTGTTACACAAGCTATAGGGTTGAAGCTAGCTTATTACATCAATTGAACGTAAATTAGCCTCTCATGGCAGATTGGGAGAAGAAGCTGCTAAAATGTGTTCAATCGATATAAGCGAGAACGAAGAACAAGAACCCATTTGCCTTCCCTCTCATCCAACTTCTCAACTTCAAATCTTTTTTCTAAATCTTGGTACACCAGAACTAAATCCCCAAAGATTTTATTAAATAATGAAACAATGTTCTAGGTTTGTCGTTGTGAAGCCCAAAGTTTGAGTAGAACATGCTGCTATATATTGTCCCCATATGTCATTCAACATTGGGAGGGTACGTGAAACCGAATAGAAGCAAATTAACCAATGCTTCAAACAACTAATCAATCTGGTGTACTATATTCTAAAGCATTAATAATAATCACGATAAGCATAGAAAAAAAAAACTAATCAATCCAACAAAAAGAACAAGTCAGTAATCCAAAACATTGCAAACAGTCATATAAATCAAACCCTCAAAGTCTGAGTAGAACATGGTAATGTCTCCATATGCCATTCAATGGGAGGGTGAAGCCGGAATTATAATCCCATCAGAAAGCATACCAAGGCTTCGAACAACCAGTCAATCTAAAAAAATTGACAACACAATCATAATCCAAGCCAAGCAATACTTGCCAAAGCAGCCAAATAACTGTGTTCTGATATAGGCTATAGAAGATTTATAACTGTCAGGAGCGGAGTATTTATATGGAAACTGATGACTTGCATCAATGATTATGCCTCAATGCAGATTGAGAGAAGAACTTGCCAGAACGTTTTCATTTGATCTCCGCAAGAACCCAAGAACTGAATCAGTGAAAGATAAAATACATTAATATAAAATGATTTGGTATGAATTGTACATGAAACACAGAAAGAAAACTAGCAGAATTCAGAAGCCAATTTTTTTTTTTCAATGGATACGTACCTCTCCTAACACAATAATGGAATGCCTTCCTTTTCCTTTGCAATTTACAGCCGTAATATTCACACCAGCTCTTGACCAGACCATCTTCCAGATCAAAGATCCCAATTGCACTGTAGCCGCAGCGATGGCAACAACGATTGCAAGAAGGGATACAAAAATCAGTAAAAGAAATGCAGTTGGTCTTATACTCCGGAAAACCATTAGCCATAAGCGAAAACGAGGAACAATGTCCTTTAGGAAATCCTGCAAAAAGCAGGTGACCCTTCAGTTCATCCCGAGATGGCTTAACCCATTTGCCCTCCTTCTCATCCAACTTCTCAACTTCAAATCTCAAAGTACCATCCCATTTCCGTTTTTCCAAATCTCTTTGCACCAGAAATATATCCCCCAAAGATTCCACTAAGATCTGGTACGAATTGTATTTATATTTGTTGCTGCGCTTTCCCTGAGCAACTTGTCTTCGAGTTACAATCTTCTTGTCACAGTCGATCACTGCAATATTTCTTCTCAAATCCATAGCATAAAATTTGTGGTTGAAGTACCAAAGAGCATTAAAAGCGAAGAGATGCTCATGGATAATAGTCCAACCCTCATCTCCCATCCTCCACACAGCCAATGAATCAGAAAAACCGGGTAACACGGCCATCACCGTAAACCCTTTATCGTCGTCACTAATATTACAAAGGCTTGAACTAACAGCAGCTTCAAGTGGATTAACAGTTGTAGAGGCATCATGACCACAACGTACAAGGCAATAATCAAACCACATCTCGTTTACTTTCAAGTCCCGCAAGTCAAAGACCATTCCTCTATAGTTGATATCATCTAGCTGTAGTGAAGAGTTCAATGGTTTGAGGATCATCACGGCATCATCAGTTGATCTCATGGATTGTTTCAAAAGCAACGGCATCGTGTCGACGGTGTCGGTGTTGGAAAGATGAGCATGTTGGGCGGAATAAACAGCCAACTCCTTGAGTACGTATTGGTAAGAGTTGTTTTGGTAGACAAAGGGAGGGAGGTTGAGGGATTGGATCTTGGGAGGGAGAGGAGTGGATGAATATAGCCGCCAAGAGCTGCAAACGGCTCGAAAATGGAGGATGTTGACGTAGTTGTTTTGGAGACATCTCCCGATCTTCTCCAGGAGCTCGCTTGGAAGATCGGACCAGCGGCTGTGTTGCTGTGGGGTTTGAGGACGAGGAGCCATGAAGGTCAAGTTAGGGTTTCTATCGTGGAGTTTATGTGTTGAGAAACCATTACGGTTGACCCGAAAATATTTTGCGCATAATTTGTATTCTCCAAAATTAACAAATTAATTAAGTTACGTATTTGAGATTTACTAAGCTCCTGGATCTTGGTGACAAGCCCCACAAATCTCTAGCCAAGTTTGCCAACATTCATGGACCTTTGATGAGTCTAAAACAAGGGCAGGTCGTATCTTCGGTAAGCCTTGCCAATGAAATACTTCAAAAGTAGGATCAACATGAATTTGGTCATGGAGGAACCTAAGGAAGGTATGCAACTCCTATTTATTCACCATTCGAAAAACTTGACTGCAACCAAGAGCTGAGGTAGAGAAGGTGCTAACTAATGTTCAAGAAAATTGCCTTGCATGGAAGGCAGTTGTCAGCACATGTACACAACAAGCCTAGAAGGGTGCAAAATTTTCTAGAATCTTATGGAATCCTCTAGGCTGCTCTTGTTGATAAACTTGTATAGATATTTTTCATAAAATATTCTAGGCCTTGCTATCTCCACCATTGGATCATAGATCTTTCTAGAAGAGCAATCCTAACCACCCATTGAGGAGGGGATTTGCATATATAAAGGGGAGGACTCCTCTTTGTAAAGGATCCAATCTTTGTACAAACACTTGAGCTTGTATACTTGTGGGAAGTAATACAATTCGGTTTATTCTTTCCTAATACTTGCTTGTTCACTTGTTACCTCTCTTCTTATTCATTCTCCAAGCGCACTCTTTGGGGGAAGGCGCACGGGCTAACATTCCAAAACTAAAACTCTAAGTCCGTGACACAGAGATATAGGCCAAGCAGCTTTTGAAGCTATATTTAATGCTGTGTGAAACACTATTTCTCACTTAATTTGATTGATTCGAGCTCGAGGACTTCCCATAATTATACATATTGTAATTATACATATTAGCAACAAAAAATTGTAATTATACATATTGTGGTTAGGGAGACTTGGTTCTTGGATTAGTTGACTACTATTTTGTACGGTAGATATGAAAATTGAAAATTTATATATACATTATTCATATATAAATCAATGAGATTATAATTGAATTAGTTGATTATTATAGTTGTACCTTTTTTTATCCCTATCATAGTTTCTTATTGTTAGTTTGTATATAATGCAAGGTATACGTATATGTTAGATCTTAGCTACTTCACCCGCAGCGAAGCGCGGATATACCAACTAGTTCCTTAGCAGGTTCTGCATTAGATAAACTGTCTCAGATGCTAAACAGAAAGCTGGGATGGAGCACTTTGTTCCAAGTAATGTCATGCACAAGAATACTGTCAAACAACCTATCCCACTGGGACAATAAACAACATTTCTCCTGTTACATTCAAGCCAAAGTGCCCATAAAGCAGCATAGGCGATGATCACTCAAGAGGATCTGCTAATTGAAAACGGAGATAGGAAAGCCCATTGAATCAACGCTTCCTTCGTCACATATAAAATTGGAGAAGAATAAAACAACATGATTCTTTGAAAAACCATATATAAGTCAACAATTTATAAGATGGCCATTGCGGTGATTATTCCAAAAAGAAAAAAAAGAAACAACTGGAGATACCCAAGAACTGAATCAGCGAAAGATATAATATATATAAATGATTTTCTATGAGTTGTACATGAAACCCAGAAAGAAAACTAGTTGTTACACGTTGATTTAGAATAAGTGCTACGACACCGTTTAGCTTTAGTTGTAGTTGCTATTCAGTCTCTTGGTATGACATGTCGTCTGCCTAAGTGTATATAAAGACTTGTCATGTATTGAGATATTGAGATCTCCAACACTGCTTGGAGGCTTGCTTTTCCTGACGCTACAGTTCACCATTTAATATCCTCCAAATCGGATCATGCACCCTTACTGTTTAGTTTGGATAATCAGACTCCTCCCATGGGTTCAAGGCCTTTTAGATTCCAGTTAGCTTGGACCACTCATAATGATTTCAAGACTGTGGTGACTGAAAGCTGGAATCGAGATGGGTCACTAGCTAGTTGTACTAAGTACTTGGCGGACACCCTCTCCAGATGGAACAAGGAAGTATTTGGGAATGTATTTAAAAAGAAAAGCCTCCTCCTCAAACGTCTAGAAGGAATCAGAAAAGCTAAAGATGAAAATAGATGTGGAGCATCCCTCCGAGGCATCGAAAAACAATTGAAGCAGGAATTAGACCATGTACTCTTTCAAGTGGAGCTTATATGGTTTCAAAAATCCATAAGCAAGTGGATTCGTGGTGGTGACAGAAATACCAAGTTTTTCCATGCAACCACTATAACTCAACGACTAAGAAACAAAATCAAGGGCTTGAAGATCGGCCCAGATTGGTGTTTCGATCCCACTACCCTACAACAGGCAGCTGTGGATTTCTATCAAAATTT
The DNA here is from genome assembly GCA_028386065.3 of Turnera subulata. Classification (NCBI taxonomy): domain Eukaryota; kingdom Viridiplantae; phylum Streptophyta; class Magnoliopsida; order Malpighiales; family Passifloraceae; genus Turnera; species Turnera subulata. The sequence goes on along the minus strand of JAKUCV010000262.1, from coordinate 333,910 downwards.
ATTTTCTCCCGACTCACAGCCGGCACCCATGTACCCTGTCCGTGGCCTATTTCCGTAGTTAACTGTTGCATCCCTTTCTTCGCTTAAGGATGTTCTTGTGGAAAAGGAAGTCAAGACAGCTTTGTTTGATATGGGACCTCATAAAGCTCCTGGTACAGATGGGTTTCCTGCATCATTTTTCCAACAAAACTGGGATGTTGTCAAGGAAGAACTGTGCAAGTTCGTGACTGATGCTTTGAGGAATGGTCATTTCGATGGTACACTCAACAAAACCCTCCTGGTTCTGATTCCTAAACTTGATAAACCTGAATTATTCTCTCAATTTCGGCCTATATCTTTATGCAATGTGACTTATAAACTTCTATCTAAAGTGCTTGTGAATAGACTTAAGCCTCTTATGCCTGACCTTGTATTACCTTTTCTGTTTTCCTTTGTCCCAGGGCGTCAGATTACGGATAATGTGATTATTGTGCAGGAAATTATTCATTCTATGCACCTTAAAGGAGGGAGGAAATATATGGCCATCAAGATTGACCTGGAGAAAGCGTAAGACAAAATTCGTTGGGATTTTGTCTATGATGCTTTTAATGACATTGGTTTTCCTCCGGAATTTATTAACTTAATTATGTGTTGTTTATCTTCTAGCTCTATGCAGGTACTTTGGAATGGCGAGAAAACCACCAATTTTACTCCATCAGGTGGTCTTAGACAAGGAAACCCCTTATCACCTTATATATTTGTTTTGTGTCTTGAACGTCTTTCACAGGCGATCCACCTTGAGGTTCAAAATAAAAAATGGAAGCCTTTTTCGATTAAAAGAACTAGTCCCCTAATTTCTCGTGTGTTTTTTGCAGATGATTTGGTTCTATTTGCTGAGGCTAGTATGGAGCAAGCGGAGATTGTATCTAACTGCCTTGAAAAATTTTGCCTAAGCTCGGGCAAGAAAATTAGCAAGCCGAAATCCAGAATTTTCTTCTCCAAAAGTGTATCCAGAGGCCTGGGCTTCCCCCTGATTCATGGCCGAACGTGTGCAAAAAAATTTGAATTTATTAAGGAGCAAGTGGGGAACCGTCTCAAGGGTTGGAAGGCATCTACCCTTTCTTTTGTAGGAAGGCTAACCTTGACACAATCAGTTTTACAGGCTATTCCATATTACTCCATGCAAATGCTATCCATTCCCTTGTCTGTATGTGATGATATTCACAAACAGGCGCGTCAGTTCCTGTGGGGATCCACAAAGGAGGAGCTGTAAACCCTCTTTGGTGTGCTGGGACAAAGTCTGCAAACCCAAAGATACTAGGGGTTTGGGGCTTCGCTCGATGAGACAGGCTAATGAGGCTTTCCTAGTCAAACTTGCCTGGAAATTTCTCACACAACCTGACTCTCTATGGGTCAGATTGCTTAAAGCTAAATATGGTGCCAATACTAACTATCTACCGAATATTGCCAATACTAACTATCTATCGAATATGGTCCTGCAATACCCGTTTTTGGACAGATAATTGGTTAGGCAATGAAAGGAGTCTCTTATCACATGCCCTCCAACCAATTCCGGACGAAGACAAGGCCCGTGATGTTAAATCCAATGTCCTTCCTGATGGTTCACGGGACATTGACAGCTTGCGGCAACTCCTTCCACCCCAGATACTTGGATTCCTCACCTTATCCCCCACCCCATCGAACACTGAAGAGCATGATATCGCAATTTGGGAGGGAACTGGGTCTGGGGAATGTTCTGTAAAATCTACCTATAAACTTATTTTGCAGGACCGGGAACACATCCAAAAGGAACCTTGGCGGACAATTTGGAAATGGAGTGGCCTCCCTAGAGCACGTACCTTCCTTTGGCAACTTGCCCACAATGCAATCCTCACAAATTCCAAGAGAACACGTCGCTATATGACAACAGTAGATACTTGCCCACGATGTCACCATGAGCCGGAGACTGCAATGCACGTTATTCGCGACTGCAGGTATGTCCAAACCACCTGGAACCAACTTTTACGTACTGATGGTAGGCGGCAATTTTTTGCAGATACCAAAGTGGAAGCATGGATCCAAGATTCCCTTACTGCTGACTATGGCCATAACCTAGTGTGCCCGTGGCCCATCGTCTACAGCATGGCGGCATGGCTAATATGGAAGAACCGCAGCGACCTGGTGTTCAATCCTGCTGGAAGCTATGTCGATCCGCTCCGGCTAAGCGATACAGTAGTTCACTATACACACTCTGTTTGGAAAGAGTCCTCTCATCTTGCGAAGATTGGAGCAGGGAACCAAAGAGTGTCAATTAAGATTGGCTGGGAAGCACCAGCTCTTAGGAAGCTGAAGGCTAATACTGATGGTTCATGCTGCCCGATTTCTGGCCGGTTGGGCGCAGGTGGGGTGCTACGCGACTCTTCAGGCAAATGGATATAAGGGTTCACACACAGCCTCCGCCATTGTGGGCCCTCCATGGCGGAACTTTGGGGTGTATATGACATCCTGACGGTGGCCTCCAGTTTAGGAGTAACCGCCCTTAAAGTTGAGGTGGATAGCTTGGAGGTCATGGATCTCCTCCTCGAACGTAGACCGAATCGCTTCTCTACCACTCCTTTGATGGATTGCAACAAGAACTTGCTCCAACAACAGTGGAGCGTCACGTTTAAGCATGTGTTTCGCGAAGCCAATTTTGTTGCAGATAGGCTAGCGAAATATGCCTTGTCGATGGATGAAGGTTGCGTTTTTTATGATACTACCCCAGATTTTTGTATGGCACTACTGGTTGCAGATGCCAATGGTGCAACTGTGTCACGTGATTTTATGAGTTGATTCAATAAAGCATTTATTCACCAAAAAAAATTGGCTCTCGACTTTTGATAGTCGAGGTTGGAGAACTCTGATTCTTGGTTGAGAATTGGGGATTTGTAACGATTCAATCGTTACAATTGGTAGCGGAGCAATTCTTGGGCATTGTGGAGTACAGAATCGCTTGATTCTGGACGATCTTCATGCTTGGGTTGTTTGGTGTTTTGGTGTTCTTCGTTCTCTTTGTTCGCGGTGTTCTTCGTCTTCTTCCCCATGGTTTTGGCTGAGGTTCGACGCTTTGTGAAGGGGACTATGGAGAAGCGATTTGATCAACTCCATAATCAATTGTCGTCATCGGAGCAGCAAAGGGCTTCGCAAATTGAAGGATTGGAGAGGCGAACTGCTTCTCAAATTGACGGTTTGCAATGCTCTTTGTAGCAATCATTCCAACAAATGTTGGGTTTGCATTTCACCCCTACCACCACTGCTGCTACCTCGCAGCCAGTTCCAAGTCCCGCTGGGGTGGATGCTGTGCCATCTTCTGTTAAGGATGGTGCAGTTTTGCCGGAGAAGCGTGTTACTCAGGTGTTTTCGGTATTCAACGGTGATGATGTTGACAGTTGGTTGTTTCGATGTGAACAGTATTTGACTTCCTAGCGGATCCCAATGGAGGAACGAGTTGATTGGGTGACCTATAATATTGAAGGAGCTGCGTTGCATTGGTATCAAAGTTATATATTCGAAATCGATCAACTACTGCAGCACCCTCTTGGCTTGAGATTTCTACTGCGTTTGCTGATCGTTTTGGTAGTAGAGATTGTGTTGATCCTATGTCAGCTCTCAAAGACCTCCGTCAAACAGGTACTATCGACTCTTATCTTGAGCAATTTGATTCCTATGTGTCGTGTCAATTTGTCTCCTGAAAATGCTTTGAGTCTTTTCTTGCGGGGTTTGCGGGGTGATGTGGAATATACTATGCGTATGTTACAACCAACTTCCGTTATTCATGCTTATAAGTTGGCCCGAATACATGAGGATATGTTATTACATTTTGGGATGGCCCCTACTGCATTACCTTTTACTGCTCATCCATTATCAACTGTGTATTATGCCCCTGGTCATAAGTGCAAAAACATGCAGTATTTTATGATTCAAGTTGGAGGTGAATCAGGGGGTTTTGATGATGATGTAGATGGAGAAGAAATTGTGTATGAAATGCACCATTTGCCGTCTGAGCCATCTGATACTTTGTCCCACCTTGATCACAGTATTTCTTCTTATGCAATAACTGGTGATGTAGGTGGAAAAAGAATTCGTGTTAGAGCTATAGTTGGGAAGCGTGTGCTATATGTTTTGGTGGATACGGGTAGTACTGGCATTTTTTTGGATGCTGCTACTACTAGGAAATTAGGCTGTTGCTTGACTCCTGTGTTTCCTACGGCAATTGATGTGGCAGGAGGAGCTTCGACTGCTGTTACCGACAAGTGTTCAGATTTTCAGTGGCGGATGTGTGGCCATGATTATCAAGCAGATTTATTGATCTGGGGGGTTACGGTATGGTATTAGGTACTGATTGGTTGGAATCTTTGGGAGAAACATTGTGGAATTTCAAAGACTTGACTCTTACTTATTGGCAACAAGGCAAACCAGTGATGATTTATGGGATTTCGGATTCGGGAATTGAATCAATTGATTCCGATCAGCTTCACAAACTATTCATTAAGCCTTCCCAGCTATACTTTCTCAATGCTTTGTTATGGTGCCATCTCTAGTTGGGTTAAATCCCACAATTCCTCCAGATTTTGTGGAAAATGAAAATATACCTGCAGATTCTTCTACTGATCCTTCTTTGCAGCATCTCTCGCACAAATTTATAGATTTTTTTGCAGAGCCAAAAGAATTACCTCCTTAGAGGGGTCATGAGCACAAAATTCCATTGGTGGAGGGTACCTCCCTAATCAACCTGTGGCCATACAACCATTCCACGATCCAATACTATTGAGACAATGGTGCAGGAATTATTGGCTGCTGGAGTTATTCGCCCCAGTTCCAGTCCTTTTGCAGCTCCAATAGTCATGGTGAAGAAAAAAGATGGCAACTGGCGTATGTGCGTGGATTATCACGCATTGAATGCAAAAACCATCAAGGACAAATATCCCATTCCGCTGATTGATGAACTTCTAGAAGAGTTGCATGAAGCTACAGTATTCACTAAGCTTGACTTGCGGTCAGGTTACCATCAAATTCGCATGGCACCTGAAGACATTTTCAAGACAGCTTTTCGAAGTCATGACGGCCACTGGGAATTCTTGGTCATGCCATTTGGGTTGTCTAATGCCCCGGCTACCTTCCAGGGCCTTATGAATAAAATTTTTAGGATATTCTTACACAAGTTTGTACTGGTTTTCTTTGATGACATCTTGGTTTATAGCAAGAACATGACTGAGCATCTTCACCATCTTGAGCAGGTTTTTCAGATTTTGCGTTCTTCTCGATTGTTTTTGAAGAAATCTAAATGTATAGTCGGGGCAACACAGGTGGAATATTTGGGACATTTGTTCTCAGCTGAAGGAGTAGCCATTGACCCATCCAAGGTGCGGGCTCTTGCTACTTGTCCATCTCCTATCAACCTCGAACAGTTGCACAGTTTCCTGGGTTTAGCTGGATACTACCGCAGTTTTATTCGGCATTATGGTCGCATTGCTCGCCCTTTACATGTTCTCACAAAAAAGGATGCATTTGTTTGGACTGATCTCACTCAAAGTGCATTTGAGGAGCTAAAAGTTGCATTGATCTCTGCTCCATTTTTGGCTCTCCCTAATTTCAACAAGCCTCTTGTGGTTGAAACTGATGCTTCCGGTGTGGGAATTGGTGCAGTGTTGATGCAAGATGGCCATCCTATTGCTTATACCAGTCGGTACTTATCTCCCAAACATAAAAAACTTTCTGTAAATGAGAAAGAGCTCCTAGCCTTGTTATTTGCTGTAGAGAAATGGCCAGATTACTTGCTGGATCGACATTTTGTCGTTAAAACAGATCATCGTAGCTTGAAATTCTTATTGGAGAAACGTATGACTACTCTTACCCAATCCACTTGGCTTGCTAAACTTTTGGCGTTGGATTTTGAGGTAAGAAAAAAGCCAACGAGTCTGAAGTCAACCAGTAGTTCTTCTGGTGGAGAAATAGGCAGCAGAATCCATAGTGATCATTGAGACACTCCTCAAGCATTGGAAGACAGATATGGTGGTTTCTTAAGCCCCAACATTGTGTAAGTACACCTTGTTTGTACCAGTGAGCTGTTACTCAAGTGGTACTGCCAAAAACTTGATTCCTTCTACTCCAACCCGCCACCTGTTCGACAAAATGTCTCAACTGCATCCCATGTGCCATTCTCAACGCATCTAAGCTTTGTCCCCCTCTCGCTTAACAAGGGGATGGTTGCCCACAAAACTCTCTCAATATCACCCATGTCCCCCGGACTACCACCACCTCCACCACTACCACCACCACCACAAACCTACCACTTTCACTACCCGCCGACCTCCTCACACTCCACTCAGCTATCAGCCCCGTCCCATCCTCCCCACCATTGGAAGATACCACACCCTACTAAACCTCACCAGAACAGCTCTTCAAACCCACCCAAACTCCCAAAACCATATTCACCCATTAAGAAACATCAAAGCAGTACTGGCTATACAAAGCCAATATATTTCTCTAAATGGAACCGGAAAACAACCATGGCTGCAGTTGAAGACAACCAACTCTCAAGTGTTTATGTGGAAAACCTCACTGACCGTTGGACAATAAGTGACATCTTGTCAATATTATCCAATGTGGGAGAGATTATCGACATATACCTACCTGGGAAGAGAAACATGAGAGGTAGGAGATTTGGCTTCATTAGATTTACAAAAGAGTGCGCTATTGTAGAGGTGATTAAGAAGATTTCAGAGATTGAAGTGGATGGTGGTGCTCTCCTTGCTAACTTGGCACGGGGTCGCGCTGCCGACAACCCACAAAAAACAACCTCCATCCATGCAGTCAACGCTGCAAAAGTCATCGCAGGAAAATCCTTTGCCCAGTCGGTCACAGACCATGGTGCTACTGGTATTCACAAAGGCAAAGAACTGTGTGAAGGGTCAGCCAATATAGTTCTCCAATCCCCCGATGAAAACAATGCATGGCTGAGGAACTGCATCTTCGGTGTCCTACACACCCCAATGGACTGTGGTGACCTACAGAGTATTTTTGCTTCAAAAGGGATAGTTGACTGCTCTATTAGCGACATGGGTGGTGATGCTGTGCTTATACACACACCCTCAATATCTCATCTTCAATCTCTGTTATCTCAAACCCCGGAGTGGATTTTTGAATATTTTCAACTATTTAGGGTCTGGAAACCAGAAGATAGCACAAGGAATAGAAGATGTTGGATTCAGCTTAAGGGGGTTCCACTGCAAGTTTGGTGCCGTCAATTCTTCCAGAGTGTCGGAGGAAGATTTGGTGAATGTTGAGTTTGAAGAATCCAATTCTATTGTCTCATGCAATGAAGTACCGGATTCGTTTGTCCCATCTCCAGTTCTTTCTTACAACAGTCTACTGGTGAATGACCTGATCTCCATTGACCCAGCATCTCCGTCATCCAACCGGAGGTGTTCTGACTCCTCCAGGTCAGACAATGGTAGGGCATCTCACTGCAAGTCCATTCACCGGAGCAATGAATCGGCACGTGTTTTGGAATCTGACCCCTTCCATTTAATGGAGATCATTGAAAAACCAAATGAACCAATAGGAGTAAAGAACAGGTCGCTTGAAAAGACCACCTTAGGGACATCCCCAACTGTATTCAAAAAGTTGTGCAGGCAATCCTTTTCAAATACACATGACTCTGACCATATCCCCATCATGCGCAGCAGTGCAGTTACTCCAGATGGGTTCAAGAAATATTTCTCTAAGGAATTGGGGGAGTCATCGTGTAGCAATGGTAGTATGGGGACTCATGTTAGTGACAGCCTTGGCGGTGGCAGCAAATTACCGAAGTACGTTGGGCCACCTCTATCCAACGCTTTTGGGCCTCTTGAAGGGCTCAACTCTTCTCCGGATCAGTGGAATTCAGATTCTAATCTCTTCTCGCTTAGCGGCCCAAATGCTACCCATTGTAAGGATAACTACCTCTCAGCCCTAATTGAGAGAAAAATATCCTTAGCCCTGAGGACCAAAATGATCCATAAGAAGCGAAAGATTAAAACCTTCAACAAGACTACAGGCAGTATTATATCCACATATACAATCGGGGATTCAGATATCAGAAGAATTAATAGAAGGATCATCGACGATGAATCCAACCAGGAAGTAAACCAGCAGACTCCAACGGTCGACTGTGATGTGGAAGCCGAACTAACAGTCCAGGTTGGCAACTGTCTTGGATGGGATCTTATGAATGACGAGGAAGGTGTCAGGAGTGCAGTTAGAGACTTAATTGTCAGAGAGGGTGAGGATTGGGCCAGGAATAATGAAAATGCATAATTCAAGTAGGATTTGTGGTCTAGTGCGTTATCATCCTTATCTATGTTTAGCATGCTTTCCTCGAATATAAGAGGGCTTGGTTCGATGAGCAAGCATCGTTTGTTGAAAGATATAATTCAGTCAAGTTCTGCGAAGATAGTATTTATATGTGAAACAAAGATGCAAGGGATTGATAGGCAATTTTGCAGCAGGATTTGGAATTTAAGTGAGTTGGAGTTTAGGTCTGTGGATGCAGATGGCCTGTCAGGGGGTCTACTACTACTCTGGGATGACGCACACTTTCACATCTCACAGTGTAATTTGAATAAGAATTGGATTCTGGTGGAGGGTCAGTATGGAGATTCGGCGCACATGGTGACTATTTGTTGTGTTTATGGCGATAGTAGAGTCGAAAACAGATTGGCAATGTGGTCAGAACTTCGCAGTTTGAAACAAGCCTTTACCTCTCCTTGGCTCCTAATAGGTGATCTAAATGAGACCCTTTCAGAGGAAGACAGAAAAAGCCGCAGACTTTGTGGTAGAGGAGCTGGAGCTCTCCGAAACTTCACAGAATCTATGCAGCTTGGAGAATTTCCGTTAAGAGGCAGAAACTTTACTTGGGCTAACAGCATCAATGCAAGCAGAATAGATAGGGCCTTTGCTCAACCTGAGTGGAGCCTCTGGTTCAAGTCTATAAAACTGCAAGCGGCAATGAGAGGTTTGTCGGATCACTGGCCCCTAATACTAGCCCAAGACAAAGTCAACTGGGGATTCAAACCCTTTCGTTTCATGGACTGCTGGTGGAAAACTCCAAAGTTCATGGACATCCTCAAAGTTTTTTGGGAGAAGGCAGAAGAGACTCATCAGGGAAGTTTTTGCATTCTAAAGAAACTTAGTTTTGTCCGGAAACAACTATCAGCGTGGAACAGGAATTGTTTTGGGAATATAGACAACCTGATAAACAAATTGCAGAAGGAGATAGAAGTTTTTGATCTAAAAGCTGAAACGCGTTCTTTAGATTCCGCAGAGAGGAGCAGAAGGAGCGAGGCAAGGTCGGAATTGGTGGACAAGCTAAAACAAAGGGAAGCACTTTGGAGACAAAAATCAAGAATCAGATGGCTCAGATTAGGAGATAAAAACTCAAAATTTTTTCACGCCACAGCCAGCGCAAGAGGAAGGAAGAACTCTATTCTTTCGGTGACATACGCAGGGTCTGTTCTATCTGACCCAAATTATATTAAATGTGGGGCTGTTGACTATTTCTCCAATCTTTACAAGGATAATGGTGAATCTCGACCTGGGGTGGGCAGTTTAAATTTTGCTCGCATTGACCAATCGACGGCAGACTCTCTTGAATGTCCGGTCTCTATGGAAGAATTGAAAAAGGCGGTCTGGTCCTGTGATGGAGCGAAGGCCCCTGGACCTGATGGGTTCAATATGGGATTTTACAAAAAATGCTGGGATTTGGTGAAAGGTGATGTGTTCGATATGGTAAGTGATTTCTTTAACAATGGAAGACTCCCAAAAGGCGTCAATATCTCCTACATCACGCTATTAGCCAAGAAAGACGGTGCAGAGGATTTCAATGATTTTAGACCAATCACATTGGTCTGTGGACTCTACAAGATCGTGTCAAAGATCTTATCCAATCGATTGAAACCAATACTTCCCATGGTAATCGGAAAATCCCAGCACGCATTTATTGAGGGCCGAAATATCTTGGATGCAGCCTTAATTGCCTCTGAATTCATTGACTCGTTGAAAAAAAGCAAGTTACCTACAGTGGTTTGGAAGTTGGATTTCAAGAAGGCCTACGATTCAATCTCATGGGGCTATCTTTTCCAAGTTATGGATTCTATGGGCTTTGGTTGTAAGTGGATATCATGGATTAAAAACTGCCTACAATCCTCCCTTCTTGCTATACTCATTAACGGATCACCCACAAATCAGTTTTCTATGAGCAAGGGACTCAAACAGGGCGATCCACTGTCACCCTTCCTTTTTGTATTAGCTGCAGAAGGCCTAAAAGCTATGATGGACTCGGCGATCTCCAAAGGGTTAGTGAAAGACTTGAGAGTTCATGATGTACCGGCAAATTTAATCCAATTTGCTGATGACACCCTACTCATTGCCCATGCCGATCCAAGTTCCCTACTAAATCTCAAAAGGGTCTTGCGATGTTTTGAAGTCCTTTCAGGGCTAAGCATCAATTTCTTTAAAAGTGGAGTGATAGGGATCAATGTTGATGCTGTAACAACAAAAATCGTGGCGGATACACTTCTGTGCAAAGTCGAAAGGTTGCCATTCAAATATTTAGGGCTCCCTTTGGGGGCCAACATGAAGAAAATGGCAAGCTGGCTACCCGTGATTGAAAAATTCCAGAAAAGACTGAAGTCTTGGAAGGCCAGGTTTCTGTCTTATGCTGGGCGAGTGGTGATGATTAAGTCTATCCTATCTTCCCTTCCAATATACTACATGTCCCTCTTTAAAATGCCTACTTGTGTTGTTAAAAAGCTAACCCAAATTCAGAGGAGATTTTTATGGAGTGGTTGTGTAGAGAAGAGAAAAATTTGTTGGGTAGCATGGAATAAAGTGGCTCGTCCAAAGAAGTTGGGGGGTCTTGGAATTGATTCCTTGACTATTTCTAATAACAGTCTTTGTTTTAAATGGCTATGGAAATATTTGCAGGAAAAAGATAATGACTGGTGCAGATTAATCAAGTCAAAATGTGAATCACATCCATGCAGACTCGATCCTAGTTTTAATGCCAACAGGATGTCCACTCTTTGGAGGAACATAGTTCAATCTGCAAGGGATGTCACCCCTCCGGGCCTATGTATCAAAGATAATATGCATATTCAAATGGGGAGTGGATCCAACATATCTTTCTGGTTTGATAAGTGGTGCAACCTTGGGATTTTGAAAGAGAGGTTCCAGCGTCTTTTCCTGGTTTCATCTTGTCCTGATGCTTCTCTGGAGGAAGTTGCCATTTCATCACCCTTAGCAACCCTGGGCCTATGGCGTAGAGTCCTCTACGATTGGGAGATTGAAAGTTGCCGACAAATTGATGCTGAACTTGCTGTTTTGCAGCTTGCTCCCTCTGCAATGGATTGTTGGACTTGGGGTGCCCGCAGGCAAAGGACTGTTTCAGTGAAAGAGTGCAAAGATTTCATCTATTGCTCAATCTTCCCTGCAACTAGCTTTCAGAACGTGTGGTCAAGCCTTGCACCCCCCCAAGGTAGATTGCTTTATCTGGTTACTACTAAATGAAGGGGTGGCAGTTAAGGCTAACCTTGCCAAGAGAGGGATGTTCCCTATAGACATGGCTGTATGCCCTTTTTGCCAGTTAGAAGTGGAAACTTGCTCACACCTTTTTCTACACTGCCCATACACGTGGAAGTTTTGGCAATCCCTTTGCCGTTGGTGGGGGTTCCCTGGACTGCTCCACGCTCTATTACGGACTGGCTACTTCAATGGCCTTGGATGGAAAACTCAAGTCATACTCGAACCACTTGGATGCTCATCGGGTTGGCTACTGTTTGGTCAATTTGGTTAGCTAGAAACCATTTGGTTTTCAACGAGGAAGCAATTTGTTGGGACTCCCTCTTCGACCTCACCATTGCTAGAGTTTCTTGGTGGATAAAAGCCCTACAACCGGACTTCCCATATTCCTGTCACAATTATGATCGGAGACATCTACATAACTTTGTCACCTTTCCCCAACGATCTGCCAAGTTGACTAGACATAATGGATCTCATCAAGATACGATGATCGCATAAAACAAGAGGGAAAAGAAAAGTTTGACAGTAACCGAATTACTGGGGAGACATGAGTAAGAGAAAACTTTAGATTATCTCATCGATTAGCATCAAAAAAAAAGGCACCGAAATGCACCTGCTGATGCATTGTCTCGGCTACCGTCTAAGGAGCTATTTCTTATGTCTATTTCCACTTTACAGACAGGATTATTAGATGAGATTAAGTCCAGTTGGGTTGTTGATGGTCGATTACAAGCTATTATTGATGATTTAAAAACACCTACACCAGCATCTACAATGTATACTTGGTGTGATGGTTTGCTCCGAAAGAAAAGGCAAGCTAGTTGTAGGGGCAGATTCTGAGTTGCAGCATTGCATCATAGAACTTTTTCATTCAAGTTCTTGGGGAGGTCATTCTGGTGTCACAACTACCATTAAGCGGATCAGCTCCTTGTTGTATTGGAAGGGAATGCAACGGCATGTCCGAAACTTTATTCGGAATTGTGTGGTGTGTTGTCAAAATAAGTATGATCTTGCTGCCACTCCCGGGTTGCTGCAGCCACTGCCCATTCCTGAGTCATTTTTTACTAATGTGACTATGGATTTTATTGAAGGGCTCCCCAAATCTAAGGGTAAGGATGTGATTGTTGACCGTTTGAGTAAATATGCTCATTTTGTCGCCTTAGCACGTCCTTTTACAGCAGCGGATGTAGCCCAATTGTTCATGGATACGGTCTGTAAGTTGCATGGCCTCCTTTTGGTCATTGTCTGAGATCGAGATCCGATTTTTCTCAGCTCTTTTTGGTCAGAATTATTCAAGATGCAAGGTGTGGATTTACATTACTCCACTGCTTATCATCCACAAACGGATGGACAAACAGAGGCCGTGAATAATTGCTTGGAGCAGTACTTGCGTTGCGTTTCTGGGCTGCAACCAAAAGATTGGTGTAAGTGCCTACCAATGGCTGAATATTGGTATAATACATCTTTTCACTCCACTATTGGCACTTCTCCGTTTCAAGCGCTATATGGAATTCCCCAATAAAGCTGATAAACACCGTTCTGAGAGGGAGTTTGAAGTAGGAAGTTGGGTGTTCTTGAAATTGCAAGCATATAGGCAACATACCCAGAGAGCTAATCCTAAGTTGTCTCCTAAGTTTTATGGCCCATTCAAGGTGGTGGATAAGATAGGAGCTGTGGCTTGCAAGTTGGACTTGCCACCAGAGACTAAGATACACAATGTATTTCATGTTTCATTGCTCAAACATGCTCCTGGTCCTGTTGATGATAGCATAATTGCATTGCTAGTTTTCAGGGAGATTGCCACTAAGAGGCCTGCAACAATTCTGGGAAGGAAGTTGGTTAAGCGCCAAAATGCTGCTGCCATACAATTTTTAATTCATTGGGAAGGAGCCTCTCCTGCTGAAGCAACTTGGGAGTTTGCTTCTGATATTATGCAACAATTTCCAAATTTTAAGATTTTTTTGGATTGAGAATTGTGTGTGGATTGTCTACTGTGTTGAATTTTTTGACATTGTAATGGGTGTGAGGCTTAAACTGTGGTTGCTAGAAGTGATCTTGTGGACAAGATCACTGTTAAGAAGGGAAGAGTTGTTACGTGTTGATTTAGAATAAGTGCTTTGGCACCGTTTAGCTTTAGTTGTAGTTGCTATTCAGTCTCTTAGTATGACATGTCGTCTGCCTAAGTGTATATAAAGACTTGTCAAGTATTGAGATATTCATTCTCTCTCTGTTAATAAAATTTGCTCCCGACTTTTGAGAGTCGACGTTTGAGAACTCTGATTCATGGTTGAGAATTGGGGATTTGTAACGATTCAATTGTTACACTAGTAGAATTTTTTCCTTTTCCTCTGAGGCCGCAACATTTCTGGGAGCCAAGACGGAAGTTGCAAATTACAGCCATAATATTCACACCAGCTCTTGACCCGACCATCTTCTGGTTCAAACATCGCAATAGCTTTGTAGCCGCAACGACGACAATAAGAATAGCGAGAAAGGATATGAGAGTCAGTAAGATAAGTGCAGTTGGTCTTGTACTCTTGAAAATCATTAGCCATAAGCGAAAACGAAGAACGGTATCCTGCAAAAAGCAGGCGACCCTTCAGTTCACCCTGAGATGGCTTAACCCATTTGCCCTCCTTCTCATCCAACTTATCAACTTTAAATCTTTCAATATTATGTGTCCATTGTTCCCAATTTTCTTAGCACCAGAAATATATCCCCCAAAGATTCCACTAAAACCTGATATGGATTATATTCGTTGCCAGCAACTTGCCTTATATTTATATTCTCCTTGTCGCAATCGATCGCTGCAATATTATCTATATATACTAAAACACAGAAGGTTTAGATCAACTGATTTGACCATTTTGCCTGAAGAAAATATTATTATGGCAATTCTGCCTTTAATTTGGTTTAATGATAGCTTTGGGTACCGATTCAATAAATGAGAACCATATTTTTTTAGGCTCAAGTGTAATGATTTGAGTTTAATATTGCTGATTTCTAAATATAGCAGGGTGAAACGTTCCGTATGAATAAGAACTGTTCAATTTCAATATTCATTTTTTGTAAATAATTAACTGAAAAAATTGATGAAAGCTGCATGTATCCAGAAAAAACTGATGACAGCTGTCAAAAATTTTGGAGGCAAAAAAATTAATAAAGGTGAGTTTTTTTTTAGATAAATAATAAGGGTGAGTTGTCCTCCCTAGACTAGACATCAAGTCCGTGTCTTTTCATATTTGGGGATAACGTATTTAGTGTTGTGACAAATGTGTCTAATACGTGGCTGGCATGCGCGAAAAAAAAAAAAATGAAAAGGATCAAGTTCAGAATATATTTGAACCAAAAAAAGTGCAGAGAACACAAAAGCCAGTTCTCCTCTCCCATGCTTGCTCCATGGTTGCTACTTTTTTTTCCGTAATCCTTCGGCGATTAGAGGTTGTAGGGAGAAGATTCATAAAGGTGACTAAGAACAAGTTAGTTAAATTTAAGGAGAAGAAAAAAAATCCAAGAAATACCTCTTTCTTTGCTTCCCTCTTTCTTCAGTATTCACCTTTCCAAGGTAAGTATATGTCTTGGTTTGTCTTTTTTATTAGGTTTTAAATTTTGATGGAGAAACTGTCTTCTCAAGGTTTAAACTTATCAATGGTTTTTGTTTTTTTCTCTGTGTAGGTTTTTTTGGCTGGTCATAGGATTTTGTTAACAGATGCTGTGGAGAGTTCATATGCATCACATTTTCTGACTTGTGGGAGGCAACAACAGCCTCTTTTGTTGGTGGGTGTCAATGAAAGAGAGACTATAACTGGTGGTAGTTTGCAAGTGATCAAAGGAAGAGAGCAAAAGAACTAGCAACGTCCAAGAGGGAAATTTTGGACTTTCCTACTATTGAGTTGGCTACCATCAATGATAATTTGTGATTCGTCTCGGGTATTTTTTGCCGCGGCCTTCATTTGTCTGTGGAAAATCATTAGTATAAGCATACAAATTAAGACTATCAAATATGACTTGCTTTTTATTAGTTTGCAGACAGTTTTTGGCTAATGTTTAGGTAGCCAGAGAAACCGCAGTTCATGTGACTTTACCCTTCAATTCTTCAGTATATTATTCATTTATACTTCACTTATGTCTTGCATATTTGATAATATGGTATTATAAATTTATCCTCAATAGGTAGGAAATTTTTCCCTTCCGATTTGCTCCATTAGTTTTTTTTTCTTTCTTTTTGGGTCTTTATCGAGTGGGATAATCTACTCCATCTGTCCATCATAGGCACAAGTATCCTTGGCATGCAGGTCTTCTTTTTATATCTCGCCAAAAAAAGAAAAAATACAGTTTGCTTCTACTTGACTTCTACCGACTCTCTGGCTCACAGGTTATTTTGCTCTCCTAAAATCTTCTATAAACGGGCTATTTTAATCTAAGGTTACCACTTTTGGATTGGATGAGTTTGGATATGAGTTTCTTCGACAAAAGGTGGAGAGAACTCCAACTGAGAAGGTATGCTGGCTCTCCAACCCCATTGCATTTTACTTTTTTTTTTTTTGATACTAACGATGATCTTTATTCATATACTATAACTGAAAGTACAAGTATGGAGAGAGCCATAAGAACAAAAAGATAACAAAAGCACTGTGAACAAAAATTTAGTAACACTATCTACTACTCAACATGTTGAAACTCCTACGTTCACTGTTTCTGCACTTGCTAGAACATGAGAGGCACTGTAGGGAAAGTCAGTGTGCAACGCTTTAATCCAAGCAGTGGCATGAATAATAGTAGAGTCCACCAATCTGTCAAACTCGGTGCTATTATTAGTAAAGACCCTTCTGTTCCTTTCAATCCACACAGCCCACAATGTCGAGAAACCAAGTATAACCCAGGAAGATCTACTAATGGGAAAAGGTGATAAGTAAGCCCACTGCAACAAAAAAAATCTTCCAAGGATTCAGGAAAGCAACAATAAACTCCCCACCATTTGCATAACCTAGCCCCGATGCGCTATGTAATAAGACAGGAAAGAAGAAGATGATCTCGCGTTTCGAGATTATGCAGACACATTGGACATATGGATTCAGCCAAAGATACAATACCGCAATGACGTTGCACATCTTTTGTAGGAATGCCGTGATTTAAAGCGAGCCATATCCAGCACTCCACCTTGTAAGGAACAACAGCTAGCCATGGAAGAGGCTTGGATCATTGGTAACCAAGCTTGTTATAGATGTAAGTTCTCCCATTCTTCACAGAGTATTGGCCCTTGGGGATCATTAATCCAGATTCTTTCATCTGCTTTATTATCACTCAACTATATACTATGAATATCAGCTTGCAAGAGATCGACATCCTCTTCCTCCCAATCTTGTAACGGTCTCCGCCAAGAACTCTTCCATACCGAGTGACTATTGATTTGGCATAAATATTCAGCAACGGACGATTCTTTGCACAAGGAAACTGAGAAGATTCTCGGGTCTTTGTACCAAAAACTCCCCGCCTAGACCAGTTTTCCTTCCAGAATTTTGCATCTGTACCATTGCCTATTTGAGTGATGGAGCCTTCTACCAAACTTGTCCCAGACTGACTAGCGGTAGACCTAGAAAATACAATATCACGCCAGGTTTTTGAAGCCTTGGAAAACTCAAAAGAAGGTGACAAAGAACTATCAAGGCTTGCACACTTATTCTTAATCAACAACTTCCACTCTTTGTTCTTGACATGAGTAAAATTCCATAACCATTTAAACAGCAAGCATTGATTCATAATTGCAATATCGGCAATTCCCATACCCCCAAGATCCTTTGGCAACGCAATTTTTCTCCATGCAACAAGACAGACCATCCGCATTTTATCCAAGCCATTCCAAAAGAAATTCCTCTGTATACTAATAATCTTCTTCCTCTGTATACTAATAATTTTTTTTGCAACAGCAACAGGCATTTGAAACATTGACATGAAGTATACAGGCAAGCTACTCAAAACAGACTTGATTAGCGTCACCCTCTCACCAATAGATAAGTGCTTACCTTTCCAAGAAGCCAATTTAGAGCTGAATTTCTCTATTACAGGTTTCCAAGCAGCCATATGCTTCATATTAGCACCAAGAGGAAAGCCCAAATATTTGAAAGGAAAAAATTCCGGTCAACAATGTAACATGTTGGCGAAGTGCGAGACCTCAGATTGCCTCATATTAATTCCAATCAGGCTGCTCTTATGAAAATTAATGCTAAGACCGAATAGGGCCTCAAACACTCTAAGACATCTTTTTAAATTTTGCAAGACTGAAGCATCTGCTCATGAGAAAAGGATGGTATCATCTGCGTATTGTAAAACTGAAGCAGTGAAGTTATGCACAGGTACCCCTTTTATGAGCTCCGAACTAACTGCCTTCTTCAGAATACGAGGCAGGCCTTCAGCTGCGATGTTAAATAGAAACGGTGATAAAGGATCACCATGCTTAAGACCCCTCCCCGTCAAAAATTCTTCAGTGGGAGACCCATTAACCAATACTGCAAGCGATGATGTTGACAAACACTCCATAATCCATGATCTCCATTTCTGCCCGAACCCCATAGCTGACATAACTTGCATCAAGTAACCCCAAACAATGAAGTCGTATGCTTTCCTAAAATCCAGCTTCCAAATAATCACCTTATTATTGCTCTTCTTGATACTGTGCACAAATTCCCCATCGAGAAAGGCACCATCCATAATGTTTCTCCCTTCCATGAAGCCCATTTGTTGCTTCCCAATAATACTCGGCATGACTTGTTTCAGTCTCATTGCAAGCATCTTGGAAATAATCTTGTGCAATGCATTAACAAGAGTAATGGGCCGAAAGTCTTCCAAGCTATCCGCACCAGCTTTTTTGGGGAGGAGAGTGATGTAGGCTGTATTAACACCTTTAGGCAGCTTTGCCTTTTCCTGAAAATGGAAAATCATGTCGTACAGATCATTTTTAATCAGGTGCCAACATCACTTGTAAAAACCAAATTTAAAGCCGTCTGGCCCAGGGGCTTTAGAGCTATCACAAGCCCAGACTGCTTCCTTCAACTCCTCAATCGTGAAAGGCCTTTCAAGACTACAAGCTTCAGCTGACTCCATCTTTGAGAATGATAGCGAGCCAATTGATGGTCGTTCTCTGGCTTGACAAGAATAAAAATTTGCAAAATAGTCTTTGGTTGCAAACTTAATACTAACTGGATCCGAAATCACATTCTGTTGGACACACAAATGATCAATTCTATTCTTTCTTCCACGAATGTATGCAGATATGTGAAAAAATCTAGTGTTTCTGTCACCAAGTCTACACCAATTGATTCCTGCCTTCTGCCTCCAAATGTTTTCAAGTTGCTTGGTTTTAGACACGAGCTCTGCCTTCAAGTCATTAACCAGCTGCACTTCACTATACGATAATTCCCTGATTTCAGCTGCTTTGTCGTATCCATCAACTTTAGCCTGTATCTCAACCATTCTCTCGTTAACGTTGCCAAACGCTTCTTTGTTCCAGTGAGCCAACAACTTTCTCATTAGACTAAGTTTTTTGAGAAGGTTGAACTTCCCAGGAAAAGATGAGCAAACTGTCTCCCACATTCCTGCAATTACCTCGGAGAAATTAGGGTACTCCAACCACGCTGTCAGAAAACGAAAGGCTTCCTACCCCAATCTTCCTGCCCTTATTGTAAAAACAGGGGACAATGATCAGACCCCAGCTTACTTCCCGACTTGAGGCATTTAAATGGAAACATGGCAATCCATTCCCCTTCTGCAAAGATTCTATCAATTCAACTCGCAGCAATCGAATTATTCTAGGTATACAACCTATCTTCAAGTTTGAACTCAATCAAACCGCATCTGTGAACAAAATTATTGAAAGCTGTAGCTCCGCTGCGAACTAATCTTCCATTTTTACGATCAGAAACCAACAGCGTTTCGTTAAAGTCACCACATACCAACCAAGGAGCCAAGAACGATTGTTTGAGATCTACAAGCCTCTCAATCATTTCAATGCGTCCTTCCAAAGCAGTATCTCCATACACACCACACACGGTAACTTTCTGCTTATTATACGCAAAACAGCCTTCCACCACAATCCAAGTTTTACAAGAAACAACACGGGAAACATTGAAGACATCAATGTCCCACATTAAAATCAAACCCCCTGCTCGACCATTGGCATCAACTGTCACAAAATCAAATTGACCCCGACCCCATAGTTTGTGACAAAAAACTAAATCCACACCAGAATACTTGGTTTTACATAAAAACAAAATATTTGCCTTCAAACGCCCAATCAGATTACGAACTTGTGTCTGCTTAGAAGATGAGCAAACACCTCTTACATTTCAAGATATCAAATTAATCATAAAACAAAGGAGGAACACTTATCTGGACAGGATATTCCTATTGTGAGGCCCTCTCCAGGGCCCATTCAAATGCTTCGCTGTTAATCATCGAATCGAGAAGATGATCCATCTCAGCCTCTTGATTGCTTCTATCCCAGCCAACTAAATCCCCAACTCAATTAGTCTCTTGAACTTCAATGGCAGTGAATAAGACCGGAACTAAACTACTACCCCTAGACCCACCAGACTCATAGCATCCAGCACCAGTAACCCGTTGATTCACTCTTTCAATATCGGAGTCAGTTTCCATCTGCTTGGATGACGGGACAGAAACCATGCTTGCATTATTAGTGATGTACTTATACTTCTTAAGCCTTGCAATCCCAAGCACCTGGAGGACGGCGATAACTTGTCGCTCTACAGCTCTGCGAAAGGAGGAGTGGTTATTCTCACTAGGGGGTGAAGGGCAAGACATGCTCCAAGAAGAAACGGTATTGTCTGAAATTATATTGCAGGACGACGCTGCACTGTCAATCGTTAATGGTGTATAAGGCGGTGTTTTGGGTTGTGAATATGTGTTGGATGGGGATGATTGGTTTGGGACTAAACGAAGTGGGCTACACAATTTGGGTTCAGTAGTATGGGCTAAACCAATTGGATCAGACCCATCCTCTTGACCAAGGTCAATAAGTGTATTAAACTGGGTGGGGATAGGACGTGGTGAGTGTTGGGTTATGCCATTGATTGTAGGGACAATGTTAGCTGCTGTATTGGAAGACTGCATACCAACCTAGGGAGTAGGAAAAGTGACCTTGGAGGGGATCGATTGAGAATCTCGTGCCTGACATGACTGCTGTGGCAGCTCAGCATCAGGACCAAGCTCGTTGATAATTGGTCGTAAATTGAAGGGGTCGTCTGACGAAGACTGCGCATTAAAGGCAGCCGGAGTAGGACTATATGAAGATGATGGTGATTGGCTGGCAGGTTTGAAATGTGTAGACTGTTGTTGGCGCCGTTGAGAGTTATCGCCGACCGGTGAAACAACGTTGGAGGAAGATGCACTCACCATGGAAGGTGGTTTAGACCACTCCCAATCCAAAGTATCATATGGGATTCTACAATCCCAATTAAGTAACGCTTATGTCCAATATTTACTGCCAGATCTTTGTTAATAAAAGAATTGGAGCTTGTCAATATCAGAATCTCCGCAACATCCATGCGTTCCAAGCTTCTCAATTCAGAACTCCAGTCCACCATAGAACCAAAGCTAGATACAAGTATCTGGAAAAAGTTTTCGGACCACGAGCC
Organism: Turnera subulata; assembly: GCA_028386065.3. Classification (NCBI taxonomy): domain Eukaryota; kingdom Viridiplantae; phylum Streptophyta; class Magnoliopsida; order Malpighiales; family Passifloraceae; genus Turnera; species Turnera subulata. The sequence continues at coordinate 312,683 of JAKUCV010000262.1, read as the reverse complement.
AGGAGGAGTGCCTTTTACCAGTATCCAACATAGTCTATTAAAAGCAGCATCACCATCACGCGATGGTCTAAAAGTCTCGAATAATTGATCGAACCAAACTCATTCGTATCTGCAGCAGATTGAAACCTGAACAAAAAGGACACCCCCCCCCAAAGGAGTAACTTTAAGCACCATACTTTCATTAGCCGGGAAAAGATCAAGTAAACTTTTGATAGGCATTGGTTTCTTCAGTACCCCCAACGCACAACATTCAAGCCATGTGGGAGTGCCATCTTTTGCCAAGAAAGTGGAATAAGACTTTGTAGACGGTTGTTTTTACATTCAGATTGGAACTTCGCCCAGGATTATGGTGTTTATGGTGTTCACGAACCGCATCAGCAAAGGACCTGTTATCGACAGCAGGAGACCTCGTGTCGTTTCCATCCCAGGGGGCCACTGAAGAATTTGCCTCGTTCCATTGTATTACCCTTGGCTTCATGTCTTGCTTTGGCAACATTGGTGACTATTTTTACGTCATCAACATGCAACGAGTTGATGCTGTTAAGAAGGGAAGGGATATCAACGTTGTTTCTAAAGCGAACAAAGGCAAACCTTTTGTCGGACCTTGATGGCTTCCTCGGTATAAATACATCCATCACCTCTGCATATTTGTTCATAACCAAGTGAATATCTGTGGGCACCCATCCTTCTGGAAAGTTCTCCAGGTAGATACTAACAACTTGGTTATTCTCAATAGCTTGTTCGACCGTCTTACGACTCCACTTTGAGAAGTGGTTGGTTATGGGCTTGGATTGAGGTGCGGAGGGGTTCAGTGTTTGGGGCGGCTTTTGGTTGCAGTGCTGGAAGTCATATAAGTATGGGTGTGAGTTGGGGTTGGTGTTTGAGGTGAAGGCGGCGTTTTATATGGTGGTTTGAGGTCGATTAACAGCAAGAGGTCCGCCTGGGAGTCCAGGGGACATGGGTTGCGAGAGAAGAATGCGAGGAAACATGGGAGCGACTGAAGAATTTAATACAGCATATTGTTCCATTGCATTTTACTTCTCATATGAGAAAGAAGATTAAGAAGATAATTAATGAGCTGGCCAAGATTAAAGATGATGCTGTTAAATGTTATGGTGTCTGTTTCAAAAGAAAAAAGAAAAAAAAGAGGAGTTGGATTTGCATGCATGTCCCTTAGAGAATATATCTTCCAAAGTTTTCTGTTTGAATCTCTTGGTGTTGAGAAAACAGCAGAAGCATTTCCAATTGGAAACTGTGTGGGAAGATTGCGTTTCGGTATTTATAAGAGGCGATGATGGTATTCTGAAGTCATGGAGTTTTGAAAGTTTGAGAAAGTCATGGAGTTTTGAAAGTTTGAGAACTCTCCACTTGGAAGGAAGCCACAGGAAAAAGATAGAACAAACGGAGAGATGGTAACTGTTTTTTTGGATAATATGCTAGCCTTTTTTATTGCATACATCCTTACTTTCAAATGGGCTAGGCTCTTTGAAACTTATCGTTATCAATTGAGATGAGCTTTTCTTGAATATAAGTGTGGTTAATTTTGTATAAATATTGCCTCTAATTCTTTGTTGTGAAAGATAAGATATTGCAAGAGAGAATTAGGGGCCGCGCTTTTTTTTTATATAGTATAGAGATTTATTATATTGTGATCCATCACTTTTGAGGGTGGCATAAAAAAAAAATCACTTTTGAGGGCCTGAATTGGTCAGCGAAGAAGTTATGGCATTGACTGCAAATTGTAATGTAGGATACAGATTTTCTTTGTTAGGTTTGCTGCTTGGGAACATAATTTTGGGAACTATTAGAGGTGAAAGCTCAGGCCCTGTATTTTTTAACTAATGTTTTTTTTTACATTTTTTTCGTGCGAAAGTTTTATTTGATGATATAATATAAAGAATTTATAAGTACACAGATTTATATTTTTCATTTTTTTGGGTACATTGGAATCCTAACAACTATCTATAAACCCCATCCTACCTCAATACCACCTACTATTCCACCATTGAGATTGAACCCATGACCAATATAAATTTCTTTTCTTCGGTAGAAAAAGAAAGAGAATAAAGCTACATATAGATATCCCGTTACATGCAATTTTTTATTGAATGATTTCTCATTGTCTCTCTATTTCCGTATGATTACACAGATACTTTAATTTTTTTCTTGAACTTCTATAACTAGATGCTTTATCTGATTTAAGACCGATGAGTTCTGTGTTGAGACCCCCTATGTAATTTTGAGACCCGCAGCGAAACCCGGGCAACTTACTAGTTTCTTCTAAAATCCATAGCATAGAATTTGTCAATGATATACGAAACACTATAAAACAGGAAATGCGGATCACATGTAAATGTAATAGTCCAACTTTTATCTCCCATCCTCCATACAGCCAATGAAGAAAAATACCTGGATAACACGGGGAATAAAGGAAATTTTGGTACCTGTATTCGCCCTCAATTTGGAATTTGGTACCTGTACTAAAAATCCATGATTTTTGGTACCTATACTTGGCAAGATTCATGGTTTTTGGTACTTTCCGGTGGCCGGAGACACGTGTCCACTCTCTGTGAAGCCACATCTTCTGGGATCCCATTCCATCAGGGTTCTACCAATTTCAACTCGAAAACCACAAAAAACCGACCCGTTAGAGGTCTAACTATACCAAATACACTAATTTTATTATTAGAAAGTAAATATATAAAATTTATACATATTTACAGTTTTTTAAAAATTATAATTCTTTTAAATTTAATCTCACTTCTTATTTACAAGTAAAATTAATTATTATTTTTAATTAATTTTATAACTCCTATTAAAATTTTAATCTCTTTTAAAAAATAATAATTTTTTTAAAAATAATAACTTAGTCATATGATTTGAAGTCTAAGTTATTATTTTTAAAAAAATTCTAATTTTTACAAAAATTATAATTTTTTTAAAGAGAGATTAAAATTTTAAAAGGAATTATAAAATTAATTAAATATAATAATTAATTTTATTTGTAAATAAGAAGTGAGATTAAATTTAAAAGAATTATAATCTTAAGAAAAAATTGTAAATATGTATAAATTTTATATATTTACTTTCTAACAATAAAATTAGTGTATTTGGTATGGTTAGACCTCGAATGGGTCGGTTTTTTGTGATTTTCGGGTTGAAATTGGTAGAACCCTGATGGGATGGGAACCCGGATGATGTGGCTTCACAGAGAGTGGACATGTGTCTCCGGCCACCGGAAAGTACCAAAAACCATGAATCTTGCCAAGTACAGGTACCAAAAATCATGAATTTTTAGTTCAGGTACCAAATTCCAAATTGAGGGCGAGTATAGGTACCAAAAATCATGAATCTTCATCGTCACCAATATTACAAAGGCTTGAACTAACAGCAACTTCCCGTGGATTAACAGCTGTGGAGTCATCATGACCACAAGCTACAAGGCAATAATCAAACCACATCTCGTTTACCTTAAACTCGCGCAAGTCAAAGATCATTCCTGTATATTTGGTATTATCTAGCTGTAGTGAAGAGTTCAGTGGTTTGAGGATCATCACCGCATCATCATCAGTCGATTTCAGGGCCGGATTGCTTCAAAAGCAACGGCGTGGTGTTGGAAAGACGAGCAGGTTGGGCGGAATAAACAGCCAACTCTTTGAGTACATACTGGTAAGAGTTGTTCCCGCCGACAAAGGGAGGGAGGGTACTGAGGGATCGGATCTTGGGAGGGAGAGGAGTGGATGAATATCGCCGCCGCCAAGAGCTGCAAACGGCCCGAAAACGAAGAACGTTGATGTAGCTGTGTTGGAGGCAACTCCCTATCTTCTCCAGGAGCTCGCTTGGAAGATCCGACCACCGGCTGTATTGCGGTGTGGTTTGAGGACGACGAGGAGCCATGGAGGTCTCTAGCTAGCTACTTCATAGCTGGGGTTTCTTTCGTGGGGTTTATATATGTGTTGAGAAACTAATACGGTTGACCCTAATTACGCGTATTTTATATTCTCGAAAATCAACAAAGTTACGTACGTATTTGAAATTTCCTAATTAAGGCTAGTAATTAGGCTTAAGCATCACACAAGTGATCACGACCCAATATTGGCAAAGAATTTCCCGGCCCAACTGTGTATTTACTTTGAGAATCCTGGTATTCATGATCTTCGTTTTGTTAGCTGCTGCATTTAAAGAGCGCATGACCTCATTCTCTTTTGAATGGTGTAAGACCCGAAAGCGCAGCATCATGACATTTTTTCTCGTTTTGAACTCGATGTCGATTAGCCTTATAAATAAATCAAAGTATATTGTTGAAAAGCCATCTCAAAATATGATATTATACTAGTTCTGGTGTCGAGTAATATTTCAGGCAGGAAGATTGCAGAAGCATGCAAAACCAGTGAAGCAAGAATATATATCAGAATATTAGAAGTGGTTTGGACGGTAACCATCAAAAAATTTCAAACAGTCATGAATCAAACCCACAATGCATGCGATCGTACTATATGTGTTGAAAACATGTCTTGACGATGGGCAGCATAATCTCAACATTGCTTCCAAACAACTAAACAACCATTCTGACAAAAAAAGAAACAATAAAATCAGTAATCCAAGCAAAATATTACTTGCCAAAGCAGCCAAATAACTGTGTTTTGATAAAGTTTATAGAAGATTTATAGCAGCTGACCTGCATCTAGCTATGATTATGCCTAAAATGTGTTCATTTGGCATTCGACCGAGATCTCCACAAGAACCCAAAAACTGAATCAACAATAGATAGAATACTTTAATAAATGATTTGCTATGAGTTAAAAACTAATGGATGAAATCAAAGAACTTTAGTTGTTCAATGGATACGTACCTCTCCTAACCCAGTAATGGAACTTCTTCCTACTCTGACGCCGCATTTCAGATGGGAGCCAAGTTGGGAGTTGCAAACAACCGCCGTAATATTCACACCAACTCCTGATACGACCATCTTCCAGGTCAAAGATCGACATATACATACCGCAAGGATGACAAAGAGAATGGTGAAAAGGAATACAAAGATCAGAGATATGAATGCAGTTGGCCTTGTACTCTGGAAAATCATTAGCCTTAAGCGAGAACGAAGAATTGCTTCTTGCAAAAAACAAGCTTCCCTTCAGTTCATCCGCGGATGGCTTCACCCATTTGCCCCCCTTCTCGTCCAGTTTCTCAACTTCAAATCTTACATTGGTATCCTTCTTTTCCCATTCTCTGTACACGAGAAATAAATCCCCTAAAGATTCCACTAAAATCTGATACGGATTATATTTGTTCTTTCCCTGTGCAACTTGCCTTATAATCTTCTTCTTGCGGCCGTCGATCACTGCAACACTACTTCTCCCATCCAAACCATAGAATTTATCGTTGAGGTATGAAACTTTATCAAACATAAAACGCGGATCATTGATAATAGTCCACCCTTCATCTCTAGCCGTCCACACAAACAACGAAGAACAAGGTCGTATCACGGCCATCACCGTAAACCCGTCGTTGTCACAAATATTACGAAAACTTGAACTAACAGCAACTTCACTTGGAGGTAGAGTCCTAGAAGAGGAAACCAGGACGCTAGGTACAAGGCAATAATCAGACCGCATCTCTTTTACTCTAAAGTCCCGCAAGTCAAAGACCAGTCCTTTGTGTTTGATACATAGTGGAGAGTTCAACGCTTTGAGGATCATCACTTCATCAGTCTGCGATTTCAGCGATTGGGACAAAACCAAGGGCGTGGTGACGGTGCCAGGAAGATGAGCCGGTTGGACGGAATAAACAGCCAACTCTTTCAGTACATATTGGTAAGAGTCGTTAAGGTAGACAAGTGGAGGAAGGGTGAGGGATGGGATCATGGGAGGAAGAGGATCAGTGGATGAATATCGCCGCCAAGAGCTGCAAACCGCCCGGAAACGGAGGATGTCGAGGTAGTCATTTTGGAGGCAGTTCCCGATCATCTCCAAGAGGTCCCTCGGAAGATCGGACCACCGACCAGCCATGGAGAGGTTTCTACTTACTAGGGTTTACAGGGGTTTCTAGCTAGGGTGTAGTTGGTGAAAAAATATAGTTACGTGAGACCTGAAAATATATTGCTTCTAGTTTTGGGGAATTATATGTATATTCTCTATTGGATGCAGTTGTTTTTGTGTTGAATGGGACTCTTGGTTGTGGAATCACAACTGGAGATGGCAATAATTACATCCCTCAGTCGAGGTAATGGAGATGGATAGTGGATAGATCATAGAAGTACGCATCCACTATCCTTCTCCAATATATTCTCTATTGGATGGAGATGTTTTTTTAAATCAATTTCCTTGTAGCTCATTGGTGTTTTTGTGTCAAGAGCATAAGAGGGGTGAGGTCTCGGTTCGAGTCTCACTCTTCTCGACTACTATAAAAAATAAAATTTAATTTCCTTTTGTATGACAACTCTAGTTCACAAATGGTTGTCCCTGACTCCACCAAAAGTTGAAGGTTTTCTTTGGCTTGCTTTTCAAAACCATATCTTCCCGAAGGATTTTCTGACTGCCTGCGATATGAATGATTTGGGAAGATCTATTTGTCCTTTTTGTGATATAGAAACTGAAACTAGGGATCATTCATTCTTGCATTGACATTTGTCATGGACACTATGGGGGAGGATTTGCAAGTGTGCTGTGTTGTTTGTGCATTGGTTTGAACTAGCTCGAGGGAGCGGGGCATGAACAACTTGGGTTATTTTCTCCTTCGCTGCAACGGGGTTGATTTGGATTGCTTGGAACAATTTATTAGAGTTTTAGTTCTTGAGATATGACTTTTTAAAATTTTAGAAACTTTCCACTAGCTATAGTAATAGACGATTAATTAGAGAATCTGATAAGAAGTTTTCTTGTAACAATTCTCAAAAACAAAAAGACTTCTGTAAAAAATAAAACTTATTTACTATTTATTATTTCCGCCGTCCCTTTTTATTGACGTTTTGAATGGAGTAGTTTAAGCTCTATGTTTGGTTTAATTAAATTTTGAATCTCGTAAACTTTAGAAAAGCTGTTGTTAGTTCTTCATCGGGAATTCGTAAGATGGGCTGGGAGGGGTTTACGGTGATGGCTTTAAGACCAAACTATCTAGTGTTAAGTTGGCTCTGTGGAGGATGGGAGAAGAAGAATGGACTGTTATAAACGAGGATCGCTTCAAGTATTGATCGGAGTGGATTGATTGTATTGATCAAAGCAACGGCAAACTCACTGGCAAGAACATTAGGCAAGTTGCTGAAGCAAAGTGGAATATTAGGCCAGTTAATTGAGGACAGCAGGGGCCAACGACTAAGTAAGCTCGGCTCAATCATTTTCTCAGCCAGCAACCAAGCGGATGCCCACTTCGATTATGAGAAGTGCATTTCCGGGTTATTAGATTGCCACACTCGTGAAGGGGTAACTTTGTTTGGTCTCTAACGAACTTGATGATAATTTCTGGGAATTTATTCTAACGTGTACAAAGTTGTGAAGTTAGATGAGAAGAAGCACAAATCGGTGCAGAATGAGCTGAAGAAATGCTTCATTTTCGCTCGTGGCCAAAGGTTTTTCGCAGTACATGTCTAGCTACATTAACTTCGAGAATCATGGTCTTCATTTGTTAGCTGCGAACTAGCTGCATTTAATCGTCATCATTCTAGTTCCAGCAGTATTGGACAGCAGCTATCACTAAATTGCAAACATTCATGAATCAAACCCACAATGCCTGAGTAGAACATCATGTGGTCGTACTATATATATGTGTTGCAAACATGTCTTGTGGATGGGCAGCATAATCCCAACAAAAGCAAAGCAATGCTTCAAACAACTAATCAGTCTAAAAAATAACAACAAAATCAGCGAATCAGATCGAAACATTGCTTGCCAAAGCAGCCAAATAACTGTGTTCTGATAAAGTTTATAGAGATTTACAGTTTTCAGTAGCAGGGTACATAAATAGCAGCTTTTTCTGGTAGAACATAAATAGCAGCTGAACTGCATCTATGATTATTCCTCAAGGCGGATTGAGAGAAGAACCTGCTAAAATGTGTTCATTTGACATTCGATCGAGATCTCCACAAGAACCCAAGAACTGAATCAACAAAAGACAGAATACATTAATAAATGGCTTCCTATGAGTTGAAAACTAGTAGAAAAAATCAAGAATTTTATATGTTCAATGGATACGTACCTCTCCTAACCCAATAATGGAACTTATTCTTCCTCTGGCGCCACATTTCAGGTGGGAGCCAAGTTGGGGGTTGCAAACAACCGTAATATTCACACCAGCTCCTGAGACACGACCATCTTCCAGATCAAAGATGGACGTTAACATACCGGAATAGCAACGAAAGCAATAAGAATTATAGCGAGAAAAGAAATCAGAAAAATGAATGCAGTTGGGCTTGTAATCAGGAAAATCAATAGCCATAGGCGAGAACGAAGAACGGCGGTTTGCAAAATGCTAACGCCCCTTCAGTTCATCTTCGGTTTAGGCTTGTGCCTCAGTCGAGGTTGTGTGCAGCTCACTTTCAAATTTGTCATAATTTTTTTTTTCTCTTTTTCGACAACTCTAGTTCACAAAAGCCATCAGTAGGGTTTGTCCCTGGCTCCACCAAAAGTTGAAGGTTTTCTTTGGCTTGCTTTTCATAACCGAATATGCAGGAAGGATTTTCTAATTGCTAGGAATGTGATTGATTTGGAAACATCTATGTGTCCCTTTGCTTATATACAAATTGAATTAGGGATCGTTTATTAGTTCCTGCATTGCCGTTTGTCATGGATGCTATGGACGAGGATTTGCAGGCGGTGTGGTGTGCTTTGGTGTTTTCCCAATTAAGTATTAGGTTTGAACTAGCTGGAGGGAGGAGGGCAGGGTCATTTTGGGTTAAGGACATCTTGGGTTACTCTCTTCTTCGATTCAACTTGGTCGATACATTTGAATTGATTTGGAGAACAAGTTAGTCTTCTAAGGTGTAATTAAGAGTTGATTGCAAAAGAATTTTTGATATTATCGTTTTGGAAACTAGCCTAGCCCTAACCCTGGAACTGTAGTATATAAACCGCACTTGCACCCTCTCTCACATCACTTTCTAGTTCTAGGGCCCTAATTTCTTTCTCGTCTCTCTCTGGTACTGAGCAATCGAGCTTGGGTAAGCCGCCGCCCTTCCTCCCTTTCCTTCCTTCTCCTCCCTCTCCTCCCTCTTTGTTAATTTCCTTTCCTTAGACTCATCCTCTCTTTTTTTTTGTTTGTTTTTCTCCTTTTGATTGCAGCAGATGCGTTTTCCCTATTTTCCCTATCCTCCTCCTCCGGGTGTCCCATACCCACGGGTATATGTAGAGTTTTGAGTGGATATAGGTTGTGTTTCTGGTTAGTCTGTTTCTGACTGATTAATACCAAATTGCAGCTGAGTTTTGCGGTGCTTGCTGTGTCCTCCTTTGTCTACGGATGGACACTTATGGGAGAACCAATCCAGTGGTACCAAGTATGGGACAAGCTCATGGGGTTGGGTGCAGAAAAGAGGAGAGACCCTCCTCGAGGATATGATGGATATTATTCATGATACTACAAACTATTCCCTCCTGTTATCGTCAGTCTTTTCTTTCTTTTTTTTTTTTGTATTAGTCTAGGGAGGCGAGAAAGTCTCAAACTGAAAACCTCACCTCTCTTGTGCTTTTAACAATACACAAAAATGCCATTGAGTTACTAGCATATTGGTATCATCAGGTCTGTATATATGTTGTGCAGTTGCTAACTATGGTTTATGGGACTTGCCTTGTCCTGTATTTAACATAATTAATATCGCCCTAAAAAAAACATTAGGCCAGTTAATTGAAGAAAGCAGGGGCCAGGATGGGGTAACTTTGCTTGGTGCCAGACGAATTTGATGATAGTTTCCTGGAATTTTTTCTTTTCTAGTACAAAGTTGAGAAGTTAAATGAGAAGAAGACGCACAAATGGGAATGATATAGTTTTCGGGAATTTATTCCTCATGTAAGTTGAGAAGTTAAATGAGAAGAAGCACAAATGGAAATGCTATAGTTTCTGGGAATTTATTCTTCCTGTACAAAGTTGAGAAGCTAAATGAGAAGAAGCGCAATTGGGATATGCATCGTTTTCGCCTTGGGGCAAAGGTTTTCCGCAGTACAGGTCCAACTGCATTTACTTTGAGAATCCTGGTCTTCATGATCCTCGGTTTTTTTAGTTGCCAACTAGCTGCATTTAACCTTCATCATTCTAGTTCCAGCAGCATTGGGATTTTTGATCTGGAGGATGGTCGTCTCAGGAATTGGTGTCACTATTAGGGTTGTTCCAAACTCCCAACTTGGCTTCCCAATTATGTGTAGGGTCATTGTATGAGGAATCCATTGAAAAAAGGGAAAAGAATGGACTGAGCCAGTGAATATCTTTTGTCTTGTCTAGTTCTGTACGTAGTTTCATTTTAGATCGAGTTCATGGGTTTGATTTCCTAGTTGCATAAATTTTTTTTGAGGGTTAATGTCTAAACTTTTAATGTTAAATTCTGCTTCTGTAATCATCCTGCAATTTTGCTTCAAATCCACTCTACGTCTACAGTACCTATATCTCTAAGGCCTTATATATATGCATCTCATATAAATGACAATTTCAATTTTAATACAGCTAAGAATGAAAGTAGTAAAATATATTATCCGGTTTTACTTTCCATTGCTGCTTCACTCTGGATGGAACCTTACTCAAAAGGGTTTCTTTCTTCCAAACTAAATCAAGCAATATAATGTTACGTTCCACAGGTGCATGGCTATATATCTTTAACTTGAGGTGGAAATTATACAACTAATCAAATCCAAAGCAGCCAGAAAACTGTGTTTTGATAAAGTCTGTAGAAGATCTATATTTGTGACTATAGCAGGGTTTATGGCAGCTAAACTACATCAATGATTATGCCTCAAAGCAAATTGAGGGAAGACCTTGCTCAAATGTCTCCACAATTAAGAACCAGAAACTGAATCAGGAGATCAAAATTGCAGGCTCGGATAGCAAAATCAAATTCGGTGAAACAGATTAACATATGCAACAGAAAAAGAATGATTAAAAAAACATGAGACAAAATACAATAACAAATGATTTGCAGGTTGTACATAAAGCCCAGAAATTAACTAGTCATGAAACAAAGAAATTTTCTTTATTGGTTCAATGGATTAATCTACGCTTAACAGCAATAACTAAGGGTGATATTGCGGATGACTCACTACCTAAAGTATTTTTTCCTTACTGATCTGGAGCCAAGCTGGGAGTTGCAAATCACAGCCGTAATACTCACACCAGGTCATGAGACGACCCTCTTCCAGATCAATGATCGGAATAATACCTGTGCCGCAAAGACGACAATAAGAACGGGAAGAACTAGTAGTAAAATAGATGCACTTAGGCTTGTACTATGGAAAATCATCCGCCATGAGCGAGAACGAACGATTTCCTGCAAAAAGCAAGCGTCCCATCATCAGTACATACCGGGATGCCTTAAGCCATTTGCCTTGCACCTCGTCCAGCTTCTCAACTCCAAATTCTAGAATATTATCCCGCCTGTGCAATCTGTACACCAGAAATAATCCTCCCATGGATTCTATCAGAAAGTGCAACGAATTAGGTTTATCGCTGTTTCCCTTAGCAACTTCCCTAGTCTTCATGCCATCTGGTTCGGCTGGATTGATCACTGCAACGTTTCTCATCAAATCCACAACGTAAAATTTATGATTGACGTATGAAAAACAGTATCGAATTCAAATTCACTAACAACATTAACACTCCAACGACCTTCGTCTACCATCCTCCACACACCCATATAGCGAGGTCGTATCACCGCCATGACTGTTGGTTTTGCGTGGTGGGCAAAACCTATCCTCCTAATGAATTCTAGAAATTTTTCCAGAATTGCAAGAACACGATATGAACACTGCTGCTGGTGCAGTCAAGGTTTTTATGATTTTTAATCACTCAAAATTTTGTGCTTAACTATATTAGAGTAAGTCAACAAAACTTGCAATGAAGTGAAAGAAGTTCAAAAACCATTCCCATTCCCATTTCACTTATTTAAATCAATATACATAGGCAATATATATAGGCACTTGTGTGCGCATGCCACGCATGTTGCACCACTAGACCACTCAACTTGTACAAGCAGATCACAAAACATGGTTTTAGCATCTCAAAAACATAGCTAGCAAGACATTACATCTTTTAATACTACACACATGCAAAAACAAAAGTAAGCATGCTCACTTTCCACTTTGTTGCTTCTGCCATTTTCTAGCAGACCACACATGTTCCAATGAAGCTTGATCAATTCCAACACTCCTTCATGATCAAGCTTCCCTTCATCTTCATCTTCAATCAATTTCAGCAAACCTAAAATGTCTCCATCTTTTTTTCATTTTCTTCACAAAATAACTTCTTTTGTCCTGCTTGACATTTGAAGCGTCAAATAAATCACAGAACCCCATTGACTTATCTTCAAGCTTCTCACTGTCAACCTTTTTCCAGCCTTTGAATTTCTGGTGTTTTTCATTTCCATTCATTTTCAGAATTAGAGAATCAACAAACTCTTCATCAACACATTCAATCAGAATAATATCCTCTGTTTCAGGAATTTTTATACCAAAAGAATCATTTCCACAGTCATCTTCAATTAGCTTGTAATTGGTGTAAGCTTTCAACTCCAAACACAAATTCTCATAAATAGCAACTCCAGAATCATCACTTTCCGCAGATTCAATAGCATTTTCAGCAACAGTTTCATCAAGGAAATCATCATCATCAAAACATTTATCAATTTCAGAATGCTTACCAACAAACTCATCACTTTCATAAACCGAGTTGAAGTCAAAGCCATTTATTTCCTCTAATTCAACAACTTCATCTTCATCAATCTCCTCATTTTCATTGCTCCTGAACTCATTACTTTCTAGGAACAGGATCACTTGAGTTTGAATGAACATTTTTCTGCCCGAAAAAATCCAGGCCAAACTCTTCTTCCATCTTCTGGCACATCATGTCGATTGTTGTTGTTTCGGGGTCGGAACGTTGAAGAACTTCCCTCAACCTTGCTTCCATCACCCATTCAGACACCATTCTTCTTGGTCACGTAGGATCGAAGCTGCTCCGTTACCAATTGTTGGTTTTGCATGGTGGGCAAAACCTATTCTCTTATTGAATTCTAGAAATTTTTCCAGAATTGCAAGAACACGATATCAACACTGTTGCTGGTGCAGTCAAGGTTTTTCTGATTTTTAATCACTCAAAATTTTGTGTTTAACTATATTAGAGCAAGTCAACAGAACTTGCAATGAAGTGAAAGAAGTTCAGAAACCATTCCCATTTCCATTTCACTTATTTAAATCAATTTACATAGGCAATATATATAGGCACTTGTGTGCGCCCATGCATGTTGCACCACTAGACCACTCAACTTGTACAAGCAGACCACAAAACGTGGTTTTAGCATCTCAAAAACATAGATAGCAAGACATTACATCTTTTAATACTACACGCATGCAAAAACAAAAGTAAGCATGCTCACTTTCCACTTTGTTGCTTCTACCATTTTCCAGCAGACCACACATTTTCCAATGAAGCTTGATCAATTCCAACAATGACTGTAAACCCATCACCAATGTTACGAAAGCTCGAACTGACAGCTACTTTGCTTGGATGATGAAGAGTAATAGAAGAGCCATCACCCTCAAGATGTTGATATTCAGCTACAAGGGAATAGTCAAACCACATCTCGTCCACTATAAAATCCCGCATGTCGAAGACCGTTCCTTTATAGTGGATATGCAGTGGAGAGTTCAGCGCTATGAGGATCATCACTCCACCTTCGATCGATTTCATGGAATGGGACAATAGCAAGGGCGTGGCGGTGCGTGAAAGATGAGCAGGTTGGACGGAGTAAACGGCCAACTCTTTGAGTGTAGACTGAAAAGATTTTCCAAGAGAGACAAGCGGAGGGAGGGCGAGGGATGGGATGATGGGAGGGAGAGGAGTGGACGAATATTGCCGCCATGAGCTGCAAACCGCCCGGAAACGGAGGATGTCGAGGAAGTTGTTTTGGAGGCAACTCCCGATCCTCTTCAAGAGATCCCTTGGGACATCCGACCACCTGCGGTGATGCGGTGGGGTTTGAGGGCAATGAGCCAAGGAGGTTTTTATCAAAAATAAAAATGAGCCATGGAGGTTTCTATTTTCTAGGGTTATAAAAGGGGCTCTTTCCTTCTAGGGTTTACTGGGTTGATATTTTGTGTGTAGTTTATAGCATTATTGCTAATTCTACTCCATTCATATCAACAGTTGGTTGCCTGCCAGGTACCATGGTTAAAAAAGAAATTCTATGTTTTGCTCTAAAGTTTATTAATTATTAATATTTTTTAGTCCAAAGATCATGGTAAACCACGGAACTCACTTAACACTTATGGGGATTGCTATGGTACCTTAAGGCACCAAAACCTTGATGATATGCCACAATATATTAATAAGAGAATTAGATCAATAGGATTTAAAATTTTTTTATTGCTATCGAGGACAAAAGTTTAAATAATTGAAGAATGTCCTGTTTACTTCTATTTCATTCAATTACAGGACAATTAATGGTAGATGGGATAAAAATTGATACGCATGAATCCATGTTTGTGAGGATGGAAAAAAAAAAAATTGATCATACTTGATTTGTCATAAATCCGTAGAGTCAAATCGGGCTTTACGGGCTATGATTCCTTAGATCTCGTTAATGGTACAAGATAGTTACCCCGTTGACCATGTCCATGATTTAGTATTCAATAAATGCTATTGTAGATCTAATTTGAAAAATAATGGAATTATTTTTTATGGAATTACAAACATTGAATTCTTTAAATCAATCCATTTTTATTGCTTGCACAATGCTTAGTTTTTTAAAAGTTCTAGTGAATTAAATCAATCCATTTTTCATGCACACTATTTTAATTTCAAAGACTATAGTGTTGTAATACTAAAACTTAAATTGAATGTGATGTTACTAAAACTTAAATTGAATGCGATGTTTCTATTGGTCCACTTGGGCAATGGGTTTTAGTACCTAAACCTTGGTAAAGGTACCATAAAATTTCCCACTAATATGGTACTAATTCTATTTATCAACAAAAAAATAAAAATATGGTACTAACTAGATCTCAACTTAACTGGAGGTAAAAAAGTTTTTTATATCCTTCCATTTTGCCGATTTCGTATTTGTTGTCCCTTCTCGTTTATTTTCACTCATGTTGTCCCTCAACTCACAAATTACCGGGCCACATTGTCTTTTTTCCCTGCTATACCCGGTGAATTGATGCAAGGATGACACGTGTCTAATGAGTCCCACAAGCTGGCCATTTATTTATTATCTTTTAATTTTTTTTCTTTTCTAAATATTAATTTCAAAAACTCTTATTTGAAATTCTAAAACATAAAAATCAAACAAAAGAAAAGAAATTTTACACTCCCCTTAATCGTAAAATACCACCACACATCCACCTCCTTACCTTTTTCCTTCTACTGCCCATTCCATCCCAAAAGGTATTCAGCACTTGGGCATTCAAATCGACGGCTGGCAAGAACCACCACCTTTGGTTGAGCTGTGTGCCGCTTAGACCACGAGGCAAAGAAAGACCAGGTCAGAGTTGGTAAAGTAAAGTCGCCCTCGAACCACCGTGGGTAAGTCTCGTCGGCCCTCTTCTTTACTCCCTCGCGACTCTTCCTTTCCCTTCCATTTTTTCTTTCCTTTTGTTGTTGTGCCAAATTGCAATTAATTGTCTTATTTCGTTTTTGTTGATGGGCTCATCTTGATGGATGGATATTGATAGGGGATGCATGTGTGGATTGCATGATGGTGGTTGTTTTGGTGTTCTACGGGTTAGATTTTTGCTAAGGCTGTAGGTTTGGCAAGAAAAAAGAGAAGGGAAGAGCGGCGGTGGTGAGATTGAGGAAGAGATCGGCGGGATGAATTCGTATCTTGTCGGAGTTGGGTCGTGCTCCAGCGTGATTGATTGAGTTCTGGCTGAACGGGTAAGGTTTACCTATTCTCTTTCTAGTGTAAATTTTTTCTTTCTTATGCATGCCAAGTTTTGGTTGGAGGTTGAGTTTTTGGTTGCTGTGGATTTGATTCGGATTATGATTCTGCAGGAGATTTGGGTATGGATTCAGAGGGAAGAAAAAGACTAGGGCTGAGGTTAGTGGCGGATTTAGTGTGCTCGTCATGGTTGTTGTAATTGGGTGATGGTTAAATAGCAATGGTGGCAGTTTGCACAAGGAAGACGATGGATTGTGTGCAAGAGATAGAGACAACGTGGTTTTTAATTGCCCATGTTTTAGTATATGGGTCCACATTCTTTTATTATGGAAAAAGAATTTATTTAATTCCAATACGATTTTTAGAGATCAAATTTTAGGGGAAAAAGAAAATAAAAAAAATAATAAACAAGTAGGGAGAGTGTGGATCCTACCGGACACGTGTAAGCATTGTAACCATCAACCTATGATAGTGGGTAAAATTGATAAGGTGACCCAGTAAATAATGAGTTCAAGGACACTATGAGTGAAATTGAAGGAAGAGGGACAATAAATGCGAAATCAACAAAGTTTAAGGAGAGAAGATACTATTTACTCCTTAACTGGAGTGTTAGAAGAAAAACAAACTAAGTCTACCCTCACTGTTAATTATTTTATTAGTTTAAATTCTATGTTTGCTTTAACTTATTTTAAACTCTATGTTGGCGTTAATTTAATTTTGAATCTTAGAAAAAATTAATATTAGGAGTGATTAATATTTATGTTCTTTTTATATAAACTAATATGTACGTTTCAGTGGGCCTACTCTACCAATGGGCGGACTTCGAATTGAACTAAATTAAGAAGGCCTATAGGTTGATCCACCTCGAACTGGGTCCAGGTAAAGCTTAGTGGACCTTTCGGATACTAAATTTCTTTGTTCTTGTTTGTGCCCTAGCTTTGTTTCCAACTACAACAGTACTAGACCAACCACAATGCCTCTCGTCCTCCTCGAACCTCACCGCAATCTTGCCGGTGGGCCGGCCAATGATTCGTATGGCGCAGCAATGTCTCTTTTTGTATATCACCACTACTTCTACTACTACCAGTTATGTAATAAAGCTGGTATTGAATTTCCAACACTAAAACTGAAAGTAAGCGATTGATCTTTTGTAAGAACTAAAGAGACCCAATATAAGTCCAGATTATTATTATTTTTCCAAGAAACAAAAAGGAACCAAAGCTAGCTAGCTAGCAACAGAGAAAGAACGAAACTGGGTAATCAAAAAGCCATGATTGCTATCATCTATCAATCTTTCTGTTGTCTTCATATATCAATTGTCGAAGGCCCATTGGTTTTCTTTGCGAACCTCCGCCTCTTCCTCCGGCGTGAAGTCATTCTTAATGTTCCACATCCTCCGAACCTCCTCGGGACTCTTCCCCTTTATCATGTTTGCCAGAGTTTGAGCTGCCAGGTCCATCAATCCCTGTATGTTAAGAAAATTCGCTGCCATCATGAGAAACATGAGGGCGGCGTAGTCGTCGGCTTTGACGAACTCGGCATCCCATGCCTCGAGCTCTTTTTCTTCTTCCTTGGTACCGCCGCTGCTGCTGCTGTGCTTCTTGCAATACTCGATGACCTTGCTCAGGACTGCGCCGGTAACGTTGGGGAGAGGGATGCTCCCGTCGGTGCTGCACCCGTCTTCGATCAAGTGCTTGATGGTCTGGGATTGCACCGCCACCGCCTCCTCCACCACGAACTCCTCCCCGTCGGAGCTCAACAGCGTGATCATCTTCTTGTTGTTGTTCTCGGCTGTGGCCGCCGACAAAGCTAGGGCTAATTAGTGTTTCGTGTCTGTTCTTTGATGACCTGTTAGAATTAGCTAGAATGGCTAGGAGTAGTGGACACAATACGCCTATTTATATACCTTTTTCTAGAGGAGGTGTAATTCTTATGTCGGCTGTGATTTTCTTTCCAAATCCGAATTGAATTAGGAACGGTAAAGGCTCTGCAATTTCGTTTTTTTTTTTTGTTTGACGAAAAAAATTATACTTTATGGCGCTTCTAAAAATAAGTATAGACATTATTATCATGCAGTACCCAAAATTATGGATTCCCATTAATTACCCTAATCTACCTTAATTACTCAAACTTCCCCTCTCATTCACCAACACTAACAAGACGACCGCCGCCCCACCAGCGATCTCCATTCTCCGCCATTACTGTAAGACTTTTGATCCATTGATTGTTTAGTGCTAGACATAAAATTGTTTTATGGTTTTCATGTGAAGAATTCCATTTTTGGCTGGTTCGTTAAAACTAGTATAGGAGGAAGATTTGTTATATTGCATCTTCTGTCTGTTACTTCCTGGCTTAGTTTCTTTGTTATATTCCTTTTGATTACATTGGTAAAGAGTATTCATACCAAATATGCCAGATCTTGTGTGTTCCAGTTCCTCCTATATTCTTGTTTTAGGGTTCTTCTGATGGAGAAGAAGAGATACAGAAGAACTGGATTTGGAGGGCGAGGGTGGCGTACCCAAGTAGTCTCAACCTATCTGCCAATTGAAATCATCGCCAACATACTTATCAGGCTTCCCATAAAGAACATTGTACGGTGCATGTGTGTGTGCGAATCATGGCGCCAGTTGCTGACCAGCCCTCATTTCGCTAAGCTGCACCCCCTTGTGGCGCAGCGATGCCTTCTTCTCTACCGCGGTCAAATTGGGCCCCCGCCCCCCGCCTCCACTATTAAAACGAAACATGCTACGTTTCACCACTACTACTACTAGTAGTGCTGATCATGCCCCGGCTTCTTCTGTCACCTTGGATGTAGGGCCGAGGTTCGACATCATCCGGAAACCCAATGGGGTAATTGTCGGTTCTTGTGGTGGCTTGCATTGTTCAGCACACACGGGAAGTAGAAGAACCTGATGCATATGGAATACGAAGGGGAGAGTTACCGGGGCTCACATTTTGCGTGGGCAATCCCATCGCAGGAGAATACTTCTTGATTGAAAGCTTAGCAAGACGATCACTTTGTTATCCCCGTTATCCCCCGTGGTATGGAGTTCTTCTATTGCCCGTTAAGTGATCAGTATAAGATTATGGTTTTCTTCCTCGACCTCCCACATTCACCGCCAATGATTTACACTCTTGGAAGTAATAACTTGTGGAGAAGCATTAATGAACATATCCAGTTCCCAATGTCTCGTTCGGCATCCTTCAATGGTGCTCTTCACTGGGTTTGCTCGGATGATTCTCGTTTAAAGAAGTGTGAGGGTATATGTGCGTTCGATATAGAGAATGAAGCAGTCCGGTTTGTTATCCCAGCACCTCCTCAGAAAAGGGGTATTAGGGAGGCATGTGGCCTCAATGTATCACTGTGCCGTGGTTCGCTTAGTTTATTCTTGGAGAGGAGGAAGGCATGGGATGGTCTTGACATATGGATTATGAAGGAGTACGCAGTGGTAAGCTCTTGGACAAAACTACACGTTGTTTTATCATCATTCCAGGTGGGAAGATATCCAAAGCTTACTCACCGAGTTATACCGATTGGATCCACCAGTAAAGGTTATAAAGGGGCAGAAGAAGAGGACAAGTATTTTTCTGTTGAGTGAAGGGGGAGGTCCAACCATTCTGTTATCCTATGATCACAGGACAATGAAGACCAAAGAGGTGAAAGTAAATGTTAAGGAGGTAGATTATGGTTTATTTGTAGTCGCCTATACTCCTAGCTAGTTTTCTCTTCCTTGGGGATGTCTTTGCTGGAAAAGGCTTCACGATTCTGAATGTTGTTGAGTGGATGAAATCATAAATATTGTTCCAATAAAGAATTTAATGAATAATCCCTCTTTGAGTAGCCCTCTATGTCTGATTTCAAGGAAGATACTTCCCCCTCATCATAGGCCTTATTTTTCTTTTTCGAGATGCATGGGAAGAAACGAGATGTAAGATAATCTTGAATAGGATTGTACATCCTTGGCAAATCAGTTGAAGGGAACAGTACTTAGTGACACAAATGAGCAAGGCCAATGAATTTAATATAACATTCAGAAATCTTCTTAGTTGGCTCATATCAATAGTCTCCAATTTGTCCAGCAAACAAAGAATGAAACACTGAAAACAAAAACAACCTAACCTATACTTCAGCTTTCCTCCACTGGTTGGGGTCTCATACCTTTGAATGTTACCAAGCTCGATTTATATGCAAAACAATCCTGTCTAATACATGTCTCTGGGCCCTTCCTTTTTTCACGTATGTAGTAAATGAATCGAAACTCACCATTCCTAAAAAACGCAATCCATTGATTATGCAATGAAATCCACTCCACTGCAATATTTCTTCTCATTTCAGGATTTTCTTTCAGGAATGACAATGGAATTATTGTCTTCTTACCCTCCAACTTACCTTCCTCACAATCTTGCAACCCCAATATATGCAACTCATCATTTGCTACAGAGACAAGGAATGTGCATTCATCACCATAAGTAAGGGAAACTTCAGAGCCATCTGGGAACACAGACCTCGGCACCACAAGTTTATTTCGAAAACTCTCGGTATCCAGATCAAATGACATTACCTCATAATCCCGTGATTGAATCATGCTTATTTTCCCAATGTGGTGGACTCCTTCCTCAATAGACAAACACACCATGAGACGATCGTTGTTTCTGTCAAAGCTATGAAGATGAGTAGAATCATGACCAACTTGTAAAATCCTGAAATGGGAGCAAAATCAAACCACACTGCTCGGTTCTTTTCATGCGGATTAGGTATATAGAATACTTGCTCCAGTGCTGGGTTCCTGATGCGAAGCTGCTTGGAAAGCTCGTGCTTCTCTAGTATCAATCCGTCATAAGACTGCAAAGCAGCAAAAGGTGGTTGATCCATCACCGGGAATAAACCATATTGGCTGAGGTGGAGATGCTTTCGAACAAAATAGCGATCCTCAATTAAGAGCTTCATTTCCTTGGATACACACTTGAATCTAAGCAAATTCTTCACTTCCACATGGTTTAAAATCTCAATGATGAGTTCCATTGGAAGAAAGACTGGTCGCAGATCACCAAGGGAGCACTTCTCTCCTTTGCTTTTAATATTGCTTCCCGTTGATATATGATGACTTTTAATATTTCTTCTGGTAGATATAGAGTGACCCATACTTTACTGCACTTTGCACTTTGCTTCTTGCTTTGTTCCTGTTACGTTCATGAATTTAAATTTTGCTAAAAAAATGTAAAGACTAAGAAAATTTATAGTGCTATTGTCAATTCAAATTGATATGCACCCTTTTTCTTTTTCTTCTTTTTTTTTGTCCTTTGATGTGCAGTTTTAAAAACAATCTTAATTAATGAAGGAGGATTCTATTGCAGATATGTATATTGCCAAACTATAACTTCATATCTCAATTTCCAACCAAAAAAAAACTACTTCAAATCGAAAGTCAGCAAATTAATTGTTTCTCTCCTTTTTTAGAGTAAGAAATTCTTTCTCTTCTGTAATGAAAATATGTATATTGAGGCTATGTATATCTTAAAAGAAAGAGAAGACCAAAGTGAACTAATTCAACTCAAGCAATTGTAGAAAGAAAGAAAAGCTATCTCCTCTAATCTATAAATATGCTGAGTTCAATCAAGCTAATGAACTAGTCGACCTCCTTACAGCTCCTTCCCTCACCTCAAGATATGTCCATCCTAGTCAACAAAGCTTAGGTGCGGGATCACATACCTTTGTGATGACTTCTAGCTAGTTCACAGCTTGAGCGGAACTTGAGAATCAAGGTAAGAAGTAGAAACTCTTGGGGTTTGTGGTGGGGTATAAATATATCATTGTTGATCACATATATACCTATATGCATATAGGTCCATCTGGAATCAGACTTGTAATCAAAATAAGATTACTAAAAACAACAATTATCGTATCCCTTATAATGACAAAATTTTGTATTTGTACATAAGGTTTTTTTATTTCTCTTGATAACCAATATTTAATTAAAGAAAATCATAACCAATATTTTATTAAAGAAAATCAGAGTACATCGCAGCATTAACAACATGACTAAATGAAGAATACTTTTAGCATCAAAAAAAAAATGAAGAATACAAAGCTCTATAAAATACCGGCAAGAATAAACGTGTGGATGTACTCAACTCCTCTATTTACTATAAAATTGAGGCAAGATACCTGATGATGATGACGCAACTCATCCTCTATTTTAGCATTAAAAAAAAAAAACTCATCCACTATTTACTTTTTGCCATATTGCCATATGGTGCTCCACCACCATCGTATCTCTACTTCTATATGCATTCACATTTTGATATCTAATTCGGTCCAAAACTCAATAATCATTAAATATTTAGTCATTTGTCCGGAGTATGATGATTGATGTTTTAGTTTTAATTGTGAATTTACTCTCTATGAGTAGAAGACGTAAAATCAGCCAAAAAAAAAAAAGTAGTATCCGTTAGCATTCAGTTAATCCCTCTTTTGAGTTGCTTTAGGTCTGATTTCGATGATGATATGCTTTCTCACATGCTAGGCCTTCTCTTTCTTCCAAGAAGCATATAAGATAATCTATATAAGCAGGATTATATATCCTATAGGAAATCAGTTCAAAGAGAAATTATTTTTTAAAAAATCAGTTGTTGAAAGAAGAACAGTTGTGATAAAAATTAGTGTCTGGCACACTCAAACATGTAAAAGATAAAAGAAACTAAATTTAACATAACATTAAAAAATTTTCTTAGTTGGCTCATATGGTAAGCAGAGGTAGACAAGCTGAAATTACAGAAGCCTGTTGGTAGCAGCTTTCCAGGATTTGACAAAGGTAGCATTGGATAACATCATACGGAAGGAGTAGGGAAAGGAGAGATGAACAGATTTAATCCACCAACTGGCTCTCAGGATTACGAGAACAAAAAGCTTGTCCCAATTAGGGGCTTTATTGTTGAAGACCAGGTCATTGCGCATTAACCAAATGGACCATATGATGGCAGAGCCAATGAGAAGCCAGGAAGATTTGCAAAATTTATTCTCAGCAGCAGAGGGCCAGAGACGATACCAAAGTGTGCAGGTTGAAGGCAGAACCCAGGGAACCCCCTACCAATTACAAACACGTTGCCACAATAACCAAGACGGTTTACAATGAAGGAATAGGTGAGAGGCAGTTTCAGGGCGGAGAGAGCAGAAGGGGCAATTTCAGTCACTTACTTGCAGAATACCTCGATGGCATAAAACGTCTCTAGTTGCAATGCCATCCATGAAAATCAACCAGAGAAAACACTCAATCCTGGGGGTGGTAAGGAGAGCCAAACATAAGGGATGGTGACCGGTGGAGATAGAGATTTGATATGAAGGTTGTATCCGGATTTGGCACTAAAACCATTGACAGGGTCAGGACGCCAAGAGAAGCAGTCAGGGGTATCAGTGGACAAGGAGATGGTTCTTAATTCGGCAAGAATGAGGAGCATGCTTTCAGACTCCCATTGAGTATAACTTTCGCCGCCATGGCCATTCGTCAAAAGGGGAAGTTAGGAAGTGGTTGTAGATGTCAGCAAGAGAGGCGTCCTTAAATAAAAAAAAATCTGAAAGATGCGATGGAAGGTAACCTTTAATGAGCCAAAGGGGCTCCAGGCATCCTTCCAAAAGCTAATATTCTGACCGCTGTTGATTTTGATAGTAAGTTCCTAGCCAAGAGGGATAGAGGTCTGGCTATTAGGATAGGAGGAAACTATATTCTTCCAAATAGGTGAGGATTTGGAGAGGTTGAAAGAGGGCAGGAAAGAACTGGAGGGGTCACAGTCGCGATGGAAGACCTCGTGGCGCAGAACTCTCTGGGATTGGGAAGTGCAGGATGTCGTTGCAATCAACAACCTTGTTTCTACTATGAACCTACAACCCATGCGCACAGACCAGAGAGTATGGATCTTTAATCCTAACACTAAATAGTGTCAAATCAGGGAAGAATTTCATTTACTCACAAATTCGCACCAGGTCAGTTAAGCCTTTTGTATGGTTCTCCCTGACTCCTTTCAAAGTTGAATGTTGGTTATGGCTTGCTTTAAATCAGGGTATCCCAACCAAAGACGTTTTAAGATACAGAGGGATAATCTCTTTAGCCGACTTTGTGTGCTGCTTATGTCAATCCTCCCTTGAGTCCAGGGACCATCTTCTGTTGAGTTGCCCCTTTGCGTGGAAATTATGGGGTAGGGTGTGCTCTTGGTGGGGCGTACAGTGGTGCATGCCGGCAACTTTGGAAGATTTCCTACTGCAGTGGACCTTTTTATCTCCATATACCTGCAGTCGTACTTGTTGGTATATAATTGGGTTGGCTACACTCAGATCCATTTGGTTGGAAAGAAATCAGCAAATCTTTAATAGCACATGCCGAGATACAGATAGAATGATGGATGAAAACTCTTCAGCATCATCTCCCTCACAGCGCCTCTTTCGTTATTTCTAATGCAGAATCACTCCGTAGTTGGTGTGGTGTGAGGAGAAACTTCAAGAGCCTCGAAGTGACTGGCTAAGTAGCTCTCGTTTTTGTATATAGTTTTTTCCCCAGTGACTTGCGTGTATGTTTTTGTGAATCAAGTCTTGTCTTGATCTTTTTGTACACCTGGATTTCTATACTTGAATAAATAAAGTCTCGTTAGCAACAAAAAAAAAAAAAACTGGAGGGGTCTTCACATTTACGCTTAATCAGTTTGAAGCAGTTAGTGTCTGGAAGATTGAGGGACTTCCAAAACCATTTGAACAACAGGCTTTGATTTTCCGCAAGAAGGGACTCAATGCCAAGACCACCAAGATAATTCTTGGGCTTTGCAATTTTAATCCAGGCGACAAGGCAAATTTTAACCCGATCAGAGGAGCCATTCCAGAAGAAATCTCTTTGGAGTTTGACAATAGCCTTGGCAACTGCAACTGGAATTTTGAAGAGAGAAAGGAAGTATATATAATGGAAGAGAGCAAACATGTCTTGTCGATGTGGAATTTTGAAGAGAGAAAGGAAGTATAATGGAAGAGAGCAAACATGTCTTTTCGATGTGCAGCGTAATCCAAGAGAAGCAAAGCAATGCTTCAAACAACTAATTAACCAGTCTGACAAAAAAAAAAAAAACAGAATCAGTAATCCAAGCCAAACATTACTTGCCAAAGCAGCTAATAACTGTGTGTTCTGATAAAGTTTATAGAAGATTTATATTTGTCAGTGGCAGAGTACATAAAGAGCAGTTGTCAGCTTCAATGATTAAGGCGGATTGAGGGAAGAACATCCTGAAATGCGTTCATTGAATATTCTATGACATCTCCACAAAAACCCATAAACTGAAACAACAAAAGATAAAATACATTAATAAATGAATTGCTATGAGTTGAAAAGTAGTTGAAGAAATCAAGAACTTTAGTTGTTCAATGGACACATACCTCTCTTAGCCCAATAATGGAATTTCTTCTTCCTCTGGCTGGGAGCCAAGTTGGGAGTTTCAAACAACCATAATATTCACACCAACTCCTGAAACCACCATCTTCCAGATCAAAGATCGACATATTCATACCGCAAAAGCAACGTTGACAAAAAGCAGGATGGTGAAAAGGAATACAAACATCAGAGAAATGAATGCAGTTGGGCTTGTACTCTGGAAAATCATTAGCGGCCATAAGCGAGAACGTAGAAAAATATCCTGCAAAAACCAAGCGTCCCTTCAGTTCATCCCCATATGGCTTAACCCATTTGCCCCCCTTCTCATCTAGTTTCTCAACTTCAAATCTTAGATTAATATTCCCCCGTTCCGAATCTTGGTACACCAGAAATAATTCCCCTAAAGATTCCTCTAAAATCTGATAGGGATTATAATCGTCAGCGTTTCCCTGAGCAAGTTGCCTTATAATCTTCTTGCTGCCATCGATCACTGCAATACTTCTTCTCCTGTCCAAAGGATAAAATTTATCTTTGACGTATAAAACTCTATCAAACCTAAAACCCGGATCATCGAAAATAGTCCAACCCTCATCTCCCTTCTTCCACACAGCCAATGAACGACCGTTACGACCATGTTGTAACACGACCATCACTGTAAACCCGTCGTCGTCCTCGGCATTGTTACGAAAACTTGAACTAACAGCAACTTCACTTGGAGGAAGATTCCTAGAAGTGCAAACCCGGACACTAGGTACAAGCCAATAATCTAACCACAATTCCTTTACTATGAAGTCCCGCAAGTCATCAAAAAAAGTCGAAGACCATATTTCCACTATATTTGATACACAGTGGAGAGTTCAATGCTTTGAGGATCATCACGCCATCAGTTGCCGATTTGATCAGCGATTGGGATAAAACCAAAGGCGTGGTGCCCGTGCCGGAAAGATGGGTCGGTTGGACGGAATAAACAGCCACCTCGTTGAGTACATTCTCGTAAGACATGTTATCCACGACAAGTGGAGGGAGGGTGAAGGATGGGATCATGGGAGGGAGTGGATCGGTGGATGAATATCGCCGCCAAGAGCTGCAAACCGCCCGGAAACGGAGGATGTCAAGGTAGTTATTGAAGAGGCACGTCCCTATCTTCTCCAAGAGTTCCCTTGGAAGATCGGACCACCGGCCAGCCATGAAGGTTTCTACTTTCTAGGGTTTATACAGGTTTCTAGCTAGGTTTATTGTAAAATATTTTGCTCCCAACTTTTAGGAAATATATATTGTATATTCTCTAATGGATGCGAAGCGAGGGATTGTAAAATGTTTTTGTGTTGGATGAGGACTCTTGGTTGTGGAATCACAAGTGGAGATGGCAATTACATCTGGGAGCAGGCTGAGGTAATGGAGATGGATAGGGGATAGAAGTGTGCAATTCACGGATAAAACTTGTTACAATATTTTTTTTTTTTTTGCAACTCCACAAAAGCCATCAGTAGGGTTGTCCCTGCAGGCTCCCCCAAAAGTTGAAAATTTTCTTTGGCTTGCTGCACGAAGGATTTTCTAATTGCTAGGAATGTGATATATTGATTTGGAAAGATCTATATGTCCCTTTTGTGATATAGAAATCGAACTAGGGATCGTTTATTAGTTCCGTGCAATATTGCCGTTTGTCATGGATGCTATGGCTGAGGATTTCCAGGCGGTGTGGTCTGCTTTCGTGTTTTCCCAATTAAGGATTAGGTTTGAACTAGCTCGAGGGAGGAGGGCAGGGTCATTTTGGGTTAAGGTCATCTCGGGTTGCTCTCTTCTTCACTGCAACTTGGTCGATTTGGACTGCTTGGAGAACAAGTTAGTCTTCTAAGGTGTATAATTAATTGTTGTTTGCAAAAGAAGTTTTGATATTATCGTTTTGGAAACCAGCCCTAATAAAGGAATTTTTGGTACTTGTACTTCGCCTCAATTTGGTTATTGGTACTTGTATTGAAATTTCATAGTTTTTGGTACCTGTACTTGGTAATTTTCATTAGTTTTGGTACTTCCGGTCACCGAAGACACGTGTCCAATTTATATGAGGCACGTCATCTAGTGGTCAACCCCACCTGTGTTCCTCCAATTTTGACCCGAAACTACCAAAAACCGACCCAGGGTTTAACCATACCAAACACCCAAATTTTATTTTAAAAAAATGATAATATATTTAAAAAGAATTATAAAATTAATTAAAAATAATTAATTAGTCTTATTTATAAATAAAAAGTGAGATTAAAATCAAAGAATTATAATTTAAAGGATATAATATTTTTTAATATAAAATTATTATTAAATTAAATTATGGAAATATAACTTTTCTTACAATTTTAAAATATTATAATTAATTTTTTACATAAATTTATGAAATAAATTTTTAAAAACAAAATTTTATTTCAAAAGATTTATAGAAAAAAATAAAATTACAATTTTTTATAGAAATCTATTTTAATTTAAGAAAATATAAAAAATACAGATTTATTTGAAGCATAATAAGCATAATACGGCACCCGACAACAGGTTACTTGTTCATCAAGCCAAGTCCACCAATACGGAACAACCAGTGATCTCCACGAATATGGCAGCATTAAATCATAGTTATTTATTGCCTGCAGATATTTTGGAGGAGATTCTAGATTTGTTACCCTTCAAATCTATTGAGCGATTCAGGTCAGTCTCCAAGTCGTTGTTCTCTTTGCCAGCGATCAAGTTCAACGCACCAAATCTCCTTCATAAACCATCTGATGACCAAGGCCTTTTTACTGGAGTTGTATTATCAGATTATAGCGGCGGCCATGTAAAAAATAAAGGTTATGGCTCCTGAGTTTTTATCTGCAGGTCCGCATCAGAGGCTTTATTGTTTTCTCGGATCATGCAATGGATTAGTTTGTTTGGATGTTAGTAACCAGTATGGCGAGTTGGAGACATATGTCGGGAATCCTTTCACCAGTATCTGTAAACAGATTCCACATAGAGAATTGCCACATAGGAACTATTATGCTTGTGGCTTCGGTTATGATTCGGCCTCTAATGATTACAAGGTCTTTGCAGCCACAAGCCATCTTCTTCATCCCCGACTTGGAGTCTGTAAAGCTGAGATTTTCTCACTGAAAACAGGTTCCTGGAAAAAAATTAAAAAATCAGGTGAAATCATCGCCGCTATCGCTTTTGATTTGGAGAAGGAGAAGTTTTATCTTGTCCCTGCCCTTCAATTCAAATATCTTTTGGTTATGGTGACTCTAGCTTGGGAGTTGTTGGGGAATATCTCTGTTTTTCTCATAGTAACGGGCTCAGGAATATTATTTGGGTAATGAAGGAGTACTACAACCAGGCTTCGTGGGTTCCCTTTATTTCACATACTTTTCTTGAATTTACCTATCCTCATGAGTTTGAAGATGGTAACGAGGGTGAGGGTCGTGTAGAATATGTGTGCTGCGACTTCATACCACTGTCTATCAAGGATGGTAGATGCATGATGCTTCAATTCTGCTATGATCTTCATGTGCTAAAGCGGAATAATAGTCTTAAAGAAAGTGATGAAGCTGAAAAGTACTCCAAGAAGATCAAATTCGGTAGAGTCTGAGGGAATGCTGCTGCCCTTGTTGGGAAAACTCGGGTAATTTCCCCCCAACTAGTGAATTGAACTGATTCGATAATTCCCAGGAAAGATGGCCTAGCCTATCTCCTTAGACAGAATTATCATTCCAAGATAAATCCCCAGGAAAGACTGGAGGAACTATGGTTCACTTAAAACCCAGCCTCCTAGACAGGACTTACTTGCACAGTATTTTAATTCACAACTTCACCCGACAAAAGGCGGCTTAGCCGGCCAACAAATGAAGCAAGGCGGCTTTGCCAGCCAACAAAGAAATAAGGCGGCTTAGCCGGCCAATATTGAATACTAAATAAATGCGGAAATTAAAGGCAGAATAATAAAAGAAAGAACACACTAAAATTGTTAACGGAGTTCGGCCAATTATGCTTACGTCTCCGGAGCACTGCTCTTTTTATATGAGAAGAGTTAGTACAGTTGTGAGGATACAATGTACTCTAATATTTTTGGGATATCAACAAAGGGATGTGAGGGGTCTTATTTATAGCCCTTTCCAACCCCTCACTCCCACTTCCTAATAGATGTGGGATTGCCAAAATAACAACATCATGTTCACATTTGTTCACACTTACAACAATCTCCACCTTGGTGTTATTTGTAATCCCACCAATTCCAAATCTTCTCAACCAAAAAAAAACAGTACTTCCAACTCGCGCCATCTGGCGCCAACTAAAATATGCAGGATATTGACCAAATCTAAACAATGTTTAAACTTGGCCTTCGTCACCACCTTTGTCATCATATCTGCAGGATTCTCCGTAGTCAAAATCTTCTGGAGAAGTATCTCTTCTTCTTCGAGAATCTCCCTCACAAAATGATAGCGAACATCAATGTGCTTCGTCCTTGCATGAAAGACTTGATTCTTTGCTAATCAACTCCCAAGTCTTTTAGCAACCCATGAAGCCAAATTGCCTCCTTCACAGCTTCTGTAATAGCCATATACTCTGCCTCCGTTGTAGACAAAGCCACCGTTGACTGTAAAGTCGACTTCCAACTAACAGGGGCCTTTGCTAATGTGAACAAATAGCCCGTTGTTGATCGCCGCTTATCCAAATCTCCTGCATAGTCTGAGTCACAATATCCGACCACTCCTTGACTAAGTGATTCACCCTGCTCAAACATTAAGCCAACATCTACGGTATCTTTGATATACCGAAGAATCCATTTCACAGCTTGCCAATGACCTCTACCAAGATCATGCATGTATCTGCTCACAACACTAACAGCTTGTGAAATATCCGGTCTCGTACACACCATTGCATACATCAAGCTTTCGACTACATTGGCATAAGGGACTTTTGCCATGTATTCTCGTTCTTCATCTGTCTCCGAAGATAACTTGCTACTAAGCTTCAAATGAGGAGCAAGCGGAGTACCTACAGGTTTTGACCCTTCATTCATGCCAAAACGTTGTAGTACTTTCTTCAAATACTCCTTTTGTGACAGCCAAAGCTTGCCTCTCTCTCTGTCTCTGCTTATCTCCATGCCGAGAATCTTCTTGGCTTCTTCCAAATCCTTCATCTCAAACTCTCTACTCAACTGAGCCTTCAACTTGTCAATTTCAATTTGGCTCTTTGCTGCTATCAGCATATCATCAACATATAAGAGTAGATAGATGTGGGACCCATCCTTTTGTCTTCTCAAATACACACAATGGTCGTATTTGCTTCTTGTGTACTTCTGACCCATCATAAACTTGTCAAATCGTTTGTATCACTGTCTTGGTGATTGCTTCAAACCGTACAACGACTTGTCTAGTTTGCACACCCAATTTTCTTTACCAGCAACTTTGTATCCATCGGGCTGAGTCATATAGATTTCCTCCTTCAAGTCACCGTGTAAGAATGCAGTCTTCACATCAAGTTGAGCTAGCTCCAAATTCAACTATGCTACCAAGGCCAACAGAATTCTAATGGAGGAATGCTTCACAACTGGAGAAAATACCTCATTATAATCAATTTCCTCCTTCTGAGCGTAGCCTTTAGCCACCAATCTTGCCTTGTAGCGAATATCATTCTTGTCAGGAAATCCTTCTTTCTTTGCAAATACCCATTTGCATCCAATTGCCTTCTTTCCCTTCGGTAGTTGTGTCAACTTCCATGTCTTGTTCTTCTGAAGAGATTACATCTCCTCCTCCATTGCAACTTTCCAACTGCTACTTTCAGAACTCCAAATGGCTTCTGAAAAAGTGGAAGGAACATCATCGACGACTGGAAGTGCATAGGCCACCGTTTCAATGAGACGTTCTGGTTTTCTTCTTTCTCGTCTCGGTCTACTAGTGGCAATTGACTCGAACTGCTGCATAGGTTCTTGGGCCGGAACCTCTTCTTTATCTGACTCTTCCTCTGTCAATGGAGAGTCACCATTTGTGCTCTTAGTTGGGATCACCATAGTAGGTTCAAACTCCATCTGCTTTGATACACATTCCACCTGCTGTGAAGTACCACCAGCTTCTTCTGGATTTACCTTAGTCAACATGGCAGATTCATCAAAGGTAACATCCCTGCTGATAATAGTCTTCTTTGCCTCTAGACACCAAAGACGGTATCCCTTCACTCCAGCATTAAGACCCATAAATAGAGCCTTCTTTGCTCGTGGATCTAACTTTGATTCATTTACATGGTA